>JZKD02S1841252.1:0-11200 GCA_000966675.3 Picea glauca | reverse complement strand
GAAATCTAAGGTTGAAAATGGTGAAGAATGGAAATTTAATTGGATGCCCCAACAAATGTCCCAAGTTCTGGATTGAAACTCATCATCTCAACTCTTCTTGGTTGTGAATCAAGAATAAGGGATGCTCTATTATGATTATCTTGTCTTGGATTATCAATGGAAGTTTTGATTTATAGGATGGCCTTATCTGAAAGAAAATCAAAATCGAGGAAATAATGTGAACTTGGGGATTCGATATCCCTTATGGGTGTAGTAGGATGATCATATTCCATATTGGAATGCATTTTCTGACCAATTTTAATTGATGATGACTGAATAAGTAAAGAATCAATCTCAACAGTAATGAGTTGCATGAGATCTCCATATGATTCAACTTCCTTGGGAAGAGGTACCACCCAAGGATCGAAATACCTGAGGGATACAAAATTAAAATAAGATATCATATTGACAATAACAATGTTTTGGGAAGGGGATGGTGGAGAAAGGGGGAAAGTTCCCACCAATGAAGAGTATTTGAACATATCCACACCAATACTGATGTAATAACTATGGGAATAGCCAACAAAGGGTACATTTGAACCTGCATTGAATCCAAGGTCTGGGGTAAAAAACACAAGTTCGTCAATAGTAACTATTATCCCTTGATGAGGAAAGCATAAGACCCTAAATATGGAGAAGAAAATCACATTCATCATTTATAACCAAGTATGCCTGAGTAGTATATTATACTCAAGAAGTGTGTTAATGACCTCCACAAAAATGGAGAAAATATTACCACCTAGCTCAATGGGTAATGCAAGGAAAATGCCATGAGGCTAGAACATATGTCTGTTGAAATATTTTAACATAGTGTCAAACATATCGATTTTTGTAGAGATAAGATATTTCCAATAGTGAATGGACATGATGCAAGTCGAGGATCCTTCATCAACCATAGTGTGGAGGATTTTTCTCCCATTTAATCTCACTTTAATTTGAAAAGAGATTTGGTGGGAAATCCTATGATGAAATTTGTTAGAATTAAAGGTAATCAAGACTAACTCTAAGGGTTCAACCCTCCTATAGATAAGAAAAAATATTTATGCTACACACAGAAACTTTGGAGGACTTCTAAGGAAGACATGGCACATGGTTCCTAGGCTAAGTATTCCACAATGTTGTAGCTTTGGGTATCCCATGCATTCTGGTTATGTTTCATGCATAGAAGAACACCATTCCAGGGGTTGAATCATTCTCTCAAAGGATGGATTCTCCATTTGGAGAGGACCACCAAGAAAGGAGGATGAATAAGTCTCCTGCGTGGCAAGATTAATCTTTGGATTTTCATAATTGTGATATCAAGTTTGGAGAATAACCATCCAATCATATATGTAGATAGTGGTATTCGAGGATGATCCCTCATATTGAATGGTACCTGACATTCTCTCTTGCGTAGGAGTAGGATTTGATGCAAAAAACTTTTGAGGCCAAGGGTGGAAAGGATGGGTTAATACAAGAGGATTTTAGGGGCCCTTATTCTATGCCAATTATTGGTGGATATCATCCTTATTAGGACACTGGTGAATAGGGTGATCCTCCCCATAAATCATACAGAGGAACAAACTGTTTTTCTTGTATTTTGTATCCCCCTTGATTTTTTTGGATTTGAGAAGTCCCATGCTCAATATTAGAATTTTTATTTTTATTTTTATTCTTGTTATTTCCTTTAGGTTTCTAAGGATTCTTGGCTTGCGTGGATTACACAAAATTCACCTTGGAGGTTCGAGTAGGGACTAGAGTAGTTTGAGAAATAGGCACATCCGCCGATAACTTTGGAGAAATAGTCATGTGATCCATTGGATCAACTAGTTGGCATATAGAGGCATGGGAAATAGAACCCACCACACCATCATCATGTGGTCCCAGGTTTAGATTTCTTGGATCGTTTTATGGCCAAGGAGCATGTGATATGATATCAGATAGGGTGTTCAACTAAGAGTATCTATAATATTTAAATGTTGGGCATGTAGGATGGCTTACTCCTTACTAGTCACCCCTTCCATACCGACATCCTTGGAAATGGGTGATAATAGAGACATGATAAACCACTCCATAAGGAGTTGGTTAGGAATTTGTATTTTAATATTCCTATTTCATCTCCTCCACTCATGTATATGATCAAAGATATTGGTGGAAGAGTATTGATGAAAATATGTCAACATCTATGTCCTATATCACACCATATGGGAAATTGGTAACGTGTCAAAAATTCCATAGAAAATTTATTTAAAATATTGAAGGAAGCGCCCTTTAGTTCGATGTACCATTTTTTGGCACTTACGGTCAGAGATTGTTGGAAAAGATGCAAATGTATACTATCATCCATAAAAGAGTTGGATGAGCACCATAGATCATAGGTCATGATGTGTGTGGATGGGTCTTCTCCTGGATTTCCATCAATCTTGGGTCTATTTTATGGTATCTTCGCAGTTATGGCTAACCATAAAGGGTCATGGGTGATGGGGTCATCCATTAAACGTGATAGATCATGAAATTATAACATCACAAAGAAGGGAAATAAGTTATGAGAAAATGAATACTGGGAGGAAGATAGAGTTCTTTAAGACCCAAATGAACCTTGAGGTTCCCCCATGTTTTTGTTTCCAGCAAGATCTGATGTTCTCGAAGGGTTATTTACCCTATGGATGGAACCACTCCTAGCAGCATGATTTCTCTCAAGACTAGACATTCCCCCATAAGTATTGCCTCTAGGGGAAAAAAATTATGTTAAAGTAGAGTTACCTCCTAGACCAAAACTATCCCAAGGGAAACCCCTCCTAGGATCAGATGTATGGAAAAAGGGATATCCACTTCCACTGTGCAAACTTTCCCCCAAGGGGTGTGGAAGGAATAGATATCCCAAGGAAATTTATGCTACCCCATGGGATACTAAATCCCTTGGAAGCATTGTTTCCCCTAGATTGACTATGGACTACTCCAAACTAACTAGATATATTCCAACCAAAAGGAAAACCAAAACTCGACATTACCAGGATGCTCATTCGAATAACGAAGGAGGAAGGAATTCCACTTCCCATGTTGAAACCAAGGATTTTACCCCATTCGAATAATATCAATACATGGGAATGACAACCAATGGGATGAGAATACAAATTCTAGGTATACTTACAGAAGTAAAAGTGGACACGACCGACATCCAAAAATGGAGACACCTGAAGGAATGGGTGTGGACAGTGTAGGTTTAGTAACACTTAGGGATGGCAAGGTGGAAATCATTGGAATTTCCCTTATCACATGCATCGATGGGATCAAAGTCTCAACCAAACTAGATGAAACAATGGGTCCCAACATGATGTGAGGGTTACTAAACAAAGAAAAAGGCTCACTAAAGAAGTTCATAACCTGGACAAATAAGGGGTTGTCAGGACTATTCAAAGGAGGGTTAAAATTAGGTGGAGGAATTTTGTTGACCACTTCTAGTTTGACCAACCTACTTTCCGTCACTAAAAATGTGGTTGTTTCTCTATGATAGGTGAAATTCGTCATTGTTAATGGGACCAATGACATGGTTATTCAACCACGGTGAATAAAATATGTTAAAACCAAAACACAACTCAACCTAAGGCCGATTTAGACTTGGAATGAAAGAGCACACCCCTAACAAATCTAGGAAAACAACAAGAAAACCAATGGCTCAGGGTGCCTTCCAAAAACCAACCCTTTGGGGGAGATGAATTTCTCACAATATTGTCTAGAGAAGGTTTGAGGGAAAATGATGATAATATATGTGAAGTAGCCATAACTGGTGAAAGTACACATTACTAAGGAGGGTACCCTCTAGTGGAACTGAGATCGAGATTGAATTTTTTCCCCAAGTAGCACACGTATACCCCACCTGTAGTCACCTCTATAACTACCTAGGAGTGACCAATAAGGTTACCACCCCACGATAGGTGAGATGGGGAATAGTTTCAGTTCTGAACATGTGTAAGGTCATGGTAACTAAGATCGAAGCTTTGAAAGAACCACCTCAAAAGGAGGTGTGGGTACTAATGAAGCCCCATATATGTAGTAGTTGAAGTAGTCTAGCAAACACCAAGACAAACAGAGAGGGTTAATCAACCTAATTTCCCCAATGCGACTTCATGCTTAACTCACCTATCAGAGGAGGCTCTTGACACAGTCATTGTGAAAATGGATTTACACACTCTTTAATGACTTCTAGGTTTCATTTGGTGACCTTGCAGAGTTAACTCCACAATCCTGCACCAAGGCCCTAAATCCTATCCAATGTTGGTGTGATAGAAAGAAAAATAATCTAATTCATTTTAGATTATGGAGTTTTTTTTCTTATGGTTTTTTTTAAGTCAACATAATGGATGAAACTTAATGGTATTCTTGAATCTTTCCAATACAAATAAATGTAAAGAATGAAAATGCAACGATACAATCTTTTAACTTTCGATGAATTCTAGCTAAGGAAAGGAAGAGATATTTCCCTTTATAAGTTTTACAATGACACAAAAAACCTCATAATCACACAACAATCATGTAAGACAATCTAGGAAACTAACAAGATCCTTCAACCAAAAAAACAATGCACTTTTGTTTTCTGATGCTCAAATGCTTTTATGCAAGCAAGTTTTGTTTCTTTGTTTTCAATTAAGATGAAAAACGCTTATTAAACTAATCAAGAAAACCTGTCCACAAACTAAAAACCAATAATTAACAAGAAAGGGATGTAGGATATTGATAGTAATGTTCCCAATAATACTCTGATGTCTCTACCAAAATAAAAACCTGGAACTTACAATGTGATCTAGCAATGCAAACGAAATGAAAAAAGGAACTCACAAACCAGTTGCAAAAGGGAGAAAAGACATATGCATATATGGAAAGATATATTGGGTGTGCTTCCGAAATCTACACCTCACTAGACAACAATCACATGCAAACAAGCAGACCCAATAAAACACTCCAAAAACCTCAAGTTCACTTCAAATGCAAATGGTGAAAATGAGGCTCAAATAGAGAGAGTATAAGGACTATAAAAACCATCTATAGGCTCACAAGACTAGATAAATCCACATCTAATCAAGGAAAGTCAAGAAATATTTGAAAACTATTCACCTACAAGGACAAGCACGAACCGACATGTATGTAGTTGGAGATCATCTGTAGGAGGTTGCAGCGGAACAATCGTGCATCCCACAACTGGTCACTCTAGTATGAATTACTCAAGCATGTTTCTCTATAAAATTTTGGTAAAAAAATTAGGTTTATCCCATATTTGATATATCTAAAAGATCTTCTCCCTGAAGAAGGGATAGGAAAGGAAATAGACTACTCAGATGTATAATAAAAGAAGACAATTGGGGGAAATCAAACTAGAGAAAAAACAAATATTCTTTCCCAGCAGAGTCTCTAGTTCTATTGTGCGTAAATCCATCCTATATATAATCTAGGATCCCTTGAATTTTCCCTTCATCCAAGATAGATAACATGGATAAATTTCTAAATAGTTTTCCCTATATCCAAACAATATATTTTCTTTTATGCGAAGAAAGGGTAGAAAGGAATACCTTTTCACTGAAGTTTTTCCTCATGTATCCTTGGCTACAATAGTACCAAATATCTTGTACCAACTCCTTCAACCTGCTACCTACACACAAGAGACAAACACACACCAATCTATGATTTCTTTCTAGAATTAGGAAAATACAATTCCAATTCAGATCTAACATGATCTATTGAGGGAGAGATTAGGTCTAAAATTCACCATTGAATACAAGAAATATGTAAGGGGAAAACCATAGATCTATATGAATAGAAATGGAGAATTACATCAATACTTTGTTACCTATTAAGGCCCCATTAAAGGGGCCCCATTAAATTTTTTATTTTTTTTTCCTACACTTGCATTTGATTTCGTTTTAATGGTTTGATAATTTTTTATGTCTTCATGGTTTGGCATGCTTCTTATCATCAATTCTTTTGGGTTTATCTTTATAGCATGATGTTTTGGTGATTTCATGTTTACGAAAAAAAATCATTTATGAAATTCCATTATCTAGCTTAATGATTATGATTTCGATAATGGGATTATTGCATCAGGAAAGTAAGTTGTTTCATCACATTTTCTTGCATAAATAATGGTTGTGTTGTTTGAGTCTTTTTACCCCCTGGTTATTAAATGTTTTTTGCACTCATTTGAAATTATTCAATATGATTCTATGTCTCGATTTATGAAAATTAGATCAACGTGATGTTTTGAGAGTCTCACAAATTTTTGACCTCGAGTACATTAATAAATTAATTAATTATTTTGGTGAATAAAAATAATTTAACTAAATATCAAATTTAAGAAGATTAATTTGCACCTAAAGAGAACGTATGTTAAAGAATGGAAGTGAGCTCACATTTTTTTTATTTTTGCATAATGTATTATTTTTACAAGTCTCAATTTTTCATGAAATAAGTCATGTCATTTTTGCAATCTTTCNCGATAACTTTGGAGAAATAGTCATGTGATCCATTGGATCAACTAGTTGGCATATAGAGGCATGGGAAATAGAACCCACCACACCATCATCATGTGGTCCTAGGTTTAGATTTCTTGGATCGTTTTATGGCCAAGGATCATGCGATATGATATCATATAGGGTGTTCAACTAAGAGTAGATAATATTTAAATGTTGGGCATGTAGGATGGCTTACTCCTTGCTAGTCACCCCTTCCTTACCGACATCCTTGGAAATGGGTGATAAGAGAGACATGATAAACCACTCCATAAGGAGTTGGTTAGGAATTTGTATTTTAATATTCCTATTTCATCTCCTCCACTCATGTATATGATAAAAGATATTGGTGGAAGAGTATTGATGAAAATATGTCAACATCTATGTTCCTATATCACACCATATGGGAAATTGGTAACGTGTCAAAAATTACATAGAAAATTTATTTAAAATATTGAAGGAAGCGCCCTTTAGTTCGATGTACCATTATTTGGCACTTATGGTCAGAAATTGTTGGAAAAGATGCAAATGTATACTATCATCCATAAAAGAGTTGGATGAGCACCATAGATTATAGGTCATGATGTGTGTGTATTGGTCTTCTCCTAGATTTCCATCACTCTTGGGTCTATTTTATGGTAGCTTCGCAGTTATGGCTAACCATAAAGGGTCATGGGTGATGGGTTCATCCATTAAACGTGATAGATCGTGAAATTCTAACGTCACAAGGAAGGGAAATAAGTTATGGGAAAATGAATACTGGGAGGAAGATAAAGTTCTTTAAGACCCAAATGAACCTTCAGGTTCCCCCATGTTTTTGTTTCCAGCAAGATCTGATGTTCTCGAAGGGTTATTTACCCTACGGATGGAACGAATCCTAGCAGCATGATTTCTCCCAAGAATAGACATTCCCCCATAAGTATTGCCTCTAAGGGAAAAAAATTATGTTAAAGTAAAGTTACCTCCTAGACCAAAACTATCCCAAGGGAAACCCCTCCCAGGATCAGATGTATGGAAAAAGGGATATCCACTTCCACTGTACAAACTTTTCCCCAAGGGGTGTGGAAGGAATAGATATCCCAAGGAAATTTATGCTACCCCATGGGATACAAAATCCCTTGGAAGCATTGTTTCCCCTAGATTAACTATGGACTACTCCAAACTAACTAGGTATATTCGAACCAAAAGGAAAACCAAAACTCGACATTACCAGGATGCTCATTCGAATAACAAAGGAGGAAGGAATTCCACTTCCCATGTTGAAACCAAGTATTTTACCCCATTCGAATAATATCCATACGTGGGAATGACAACCAATGGGATGAGAATACAAATTGTAGGTATACTTACGGAAGTAAAAATGGACACGACTGACATCCAAAAATGGAGACACCTGAAGGAATGGGCATGGACAGTGTAGGTTTAGTAACACTTAGGGATGGCAAGGTGGAAATCATTGGAATTTCCCTTATCACATGCATCAATGGGATCGAAGTATCAACCAAACTAGATGAAACACTGGGTCCCAACATGATGTGAGGGTTACTAAACAAAGAAAAAGGATCACTAAAGAAGTTCATAACCTAGACAAATAAGGGGTTGTCAGGACTATTCAAAGGAGGATTAAAATTAGGTGGAGGAATTTTTTTGACCACTTCTAGTTTGACCAACCTACTTTTCGTCACTAAAAATGTGGTTGTTTCTCTATGATAGGTGAAATTCGTCATTGTTAACGGGACCAATGACATGGTTATTCAACCATGGTGAATAAAATATGTTAAAACCAAAACACAAATCAACCTAAGGCCGATTTAGACTTGGAACGAAAGATCACACCCCTAACAAATCTAGGATAACAACAAGAAAGCCAATGGCTCAGGGTGCCTTCCAAAAACCAACCCTTTGGGGCAGATGAATTGCTCACAATATTGGCTAGAGAAGGTTTGAGGAAAAATGATGATAATATATGTGAAGTAGCCATAACTGGTGAAAGTACACATTACTAAGGAGGGTACCCTCTAGTGGAACTGAGATCGAGATTGAATTTCTTCCCCAAGTAGGACACATATACCCCACCTGTAGTCACCTCTATAACTACCTAGGAGTGGCCAATAAGGTTACCACCCCACGATAGGTGAGAGGGGGAGTAGTTGCAGTTCTGAACATGCGTAAGGTCATGCTAACTAAGATCGAAGCTTTGAAAGCACCACCTCAAAAGGAGGTGTGGGCACTAATGAAGCCCCATATATGTAGTAGTTAAAGTAGTCTAGCAAACACCAAGACAAATAGAGAGGGTTAATCAGCCTAATTTCCCCAATGCGACTTCATGCTTAACTCACCTATTAGAGGAGGCTCTTGACACGGTCATTGTGAAAATGGATTTACACACTCTTTAATGACTTCTAGGTTTCATTTGGTGGCCTTGTAGAGTTAACTCCACAATCCTGCACCAAGGCCCTAAATCCTATCCAATGTTGGCGTGATAGAAAGAAAAATAATCTAATTCATTTTAGATTATGGAGTTTTTTTTCTTATGTTTTTTTTAAGTCAACATAATGGATGAAACTTAATGGTATTCCTGAATCTTTCCAATACAAATAAATGTAAAGAATGAAAATGCAACGATACAATATTTTCACTTCCGATGAATTCTAGCTAAGGAAATGAAGAGATATTTCCCTTTATAAGTTTTACAATGACACAAAAAACCTCATAATCACACAACAATCATGTAAGACAATCTAGGAAACTAACAAGATTGTTCAACCAAAAAAACAATGCAATTTTGTTTTCTGATGCTCAAATTCTTTTATGCAAGCAAGTTTTGTTTCTTTGTTTTCAATTAAGATGAAAAATGCTTATTAAACTAATCAAGAAAACCTATCCACAAACTAAAAACCAATAATTAACAAGACAGGGATGTAGGATATCGATAGTAATGTTCCCAAGAATACTCTGATGTCTCTACCAAAATAAAAACCTAGAACTTACAATGTGATCTAGCAATGCAAACAAAATGAAAAAAGGAAATCACAAACCGGTTGCAAAAGGGAGAAAAGACATATGCAGATATGGAAAGATATATTGGGTGTGCTTCTAAAATCTACACCTCACTAGACAACAATCACATGCAAACAAGCAGACCCAATAAAACACTCCAAAAACCTCAAGTTCACTTCAAATGCAAATGGTGAAAATGAGGCTCAAATAGAGAGAGTATAAGGACTATAAAAACCATCTATAGGCTCACAAGACTAGATAAATCCACATCTAATCAAGGAAAGTCAAGAAATATTTGAAAACTATTCACCTACAAGGACAAGCACGAACCGACATGTATGTAGTTGGAGATCATCTGTAGGAGGTTGCAGCGGAACAATCGTGCATCCCACAACTGGTCACTCTAGTATGAATTACTCAAGCATGTTTCTCTATAAAATTTTGGTAAAAAAATTAGGTTTATCCCATATTTGATATATCTAAAAGATCTTCTCCCTGAAGAAGGGATAGGAAAGGAAATAGACTACTCAGATGTATAATAAAAGAAGACAATTGGGGGAAATCAAACTAGAGAAAAAACAAATATTCTTTCCCAGCAGAGTCTCTAGTTCTATTGTGCGTAAATCCATCCTATATATAATCTAGGATCCCTTGAATTTTCCCTTCATCCAAGATAGATAACATGGATAAATTTCTAAATAGTTTTCCCTATATCCAAACAATATATTTTCTTTTATGCGAAGAAAGGGTAGAAAGGAATACCTTTTCACTGAAGTTTTTCCTCATGTATCCTTGGCTACAATAGTACCAAATATCTTGTACCAACTCCTTCAACCTGCTACCTACACACAAGAGACAAACACACACCAATCTATGATTTCTTTCTAGAATTAGGAAAATACAATTCCAATTCAGATCTAACATGATCTATTGAGGGAGAGATTAGGTCTAAAATTCACCATTGAATACAAGAAATATGTAAGGGGAAAACCATAGATCTATATGAATAGAAATGGAGAATTACATCAATACTTTGTTACCTATTAAGGCCCCATTAAAGGGGCCCCATTAAATTTTTTATTTTTTTTTCCTACACTTGCATTTGATTTCGTTTTAATGGTTTGATAATTTTTTATGTCTTCATGGTTTGGCATGCTTCTTATCATCAATTCTTTTGGGTTTATCTTTATAGCATGATGTTTTGGTGATTTCATGTTTACGAAAAAAAATCATTTATGAAATTCCATTATCTAGCTTAATGATTATGATTTCGATAATGGGATTATTGCATCAGGAAAGTAAGTTGTTTCATCACATTTTCTTGCATAAATAATGGTTGTGTTGTTTGAGTCTTTTTACCCCCTGGTTATTAAATGTTTTTTGCACTCATTTGAAATTATTCAATATGATTCTATGTCTCGATTTATGAAAATTAGATCAACGTGATGTTTTGAGAGTCTCACAAATTTTTGACCTCGAGTACATTAATAAATTAATTAATTATTTTGGTGAATAAAAATAATTTAACTAAATATCAAATTTAAGAAGATTAATTTGCACCTAAAGAGAACGTATGTTAAAGAATGGAAGTGAGCTCACATTTTTTTTATTTTTGCATAATGTATTATTTTTACAAGTCTCAATTTTTCATGAAATAAGTCATGTCATTTTTGCAATCTTTC
>JZKD02S1841241.1:23837-34819 GCA_000966675.3 Picea glauca | reverse complement strand
AGAACAAACAGGTCAAAAGTCTTTAGAATATGATGCACACCCTACAAAAGAATCTTGCCAGCACTTAAATCGAAAGCTAAGTCAAACCCTAAACCAGACACAAACAAAGATGATGCTGCCAAGAAAGCATGCTCAACAAAAGAAAATCCTATTTACTATGCTTCGAGGACAAATCATTCTTTAAGGGGGTGGCAATGTAATAATAATAATAATAAATAATACTAAGTAAGGTAATGAAAAATCAAATGTCACACAACCCTTCACTTCGTGACCAGTCAATGCATATAAGTACATCGTCGTGAGGCTCATTGTAACATCATCAATTCATATCAATCATTTATTAATCAATATTCTGTATATTTGTAGACATATTCAATCAATTCAGTGATAAATATAAATTGTTTATTCCATAGTGATGCAGTTTAGCTACAAAAGGTGATGTGTACTGGATGGGTTCTTACAGGTCATGGTAGGCATAATAGGTCTAGTCTTTTAGGCATCAACATCAATTTATATTGCATCAAGGTGTGTTTATTGGAGGAAAAACCAAAGTTTGCATCAATAGTAGATGGATTGAATTCTTGAGTGATGGACTTCAATTTGACTATTGAATTAGTGAAGGATTGGATGGTTAATGGCTTGGCATGCTTTAACCATTCTGGAAAAAAGGTCTTGCGGCCAGCTTTGGTACAAGGTTCACAGAGAGGACAATGGGATGTGGAGTTGTGAGCCATAGTCTGTTGTTGATCAGTTGTGCTACTCAGATGCGGGATGTGGACAGCTTTTATAGCTTGCTTGGGCCAGATAAGTTGGTTATGTTTTCAGACAAGCTATTGTGTTTAATAAGACCATCAAGAGAGGGTATTAGAGTATTTGTTATCATGATCATGTCATATAATAACTTAGCCGAGGAGTTTTAATTAGGCACTTTACATTATGTTATGAAGTTAAGTTATGATCACTTAAGTGAATTAAGTCATATGTGAATAATTCAAATACAAGAATTGGAAGTACAAACAGGATGCTATGCTCTACCACTCGATGAGATGGATATGGCGTTAGGTGCTGAATGGTTGATGCAATTGGGCACTTATACCACCAACCTTGAAGAACAGTTCATGAAATTTAATTGGCAAGGACAACATTATAAATTATATGGGGTTGAAAGTTCCTGTCGCAAGAAACGTGATTTTCAACTAATGAAAAAGGGGCAAGAAACACAGATGAACATACAACAGCTGAAGCAAGGAAAGAATGTTACAAAGGAGCATCAAGGTTTCACATTGAACAAACGGGTCAAAAGACTTAGGAAGATGATGCATGCCTTTCAAAATAATCTTGCCAGCACTCAAATCGAAAGCTAAGCCAAACCCCTAATACCAGTCAAAGATAAAGATGATACTGCCAATAAAGTATGCTCAACTAGAGAGAATCCTATTTACTATGCTTTGAGGAGAAAACATTCTTTAAGTGGGTGGCAATGTAATAATAACAATATTAATAAATAATACTAATTAGGGTAGTGAAAAATCAAATGTCACACAATCATTCACTTTGTGACCAGTCGTTGCATTTAAGTAGACAGTCACGAGGCCCATTCTAACATCATCAATTCATATCAATCATTTATTACTCAATATACCATATATTTGCAGAAATATTCTGTTAATTCAGTGATAAACAGAAATTGTTTATTCCATAGTGATGAAGTTTAGCTACAAAATGTGTTGCGTACTGGTTGGGTTCTTATAGGTCATGGTACGAGGCTCATTTTAACATCATCAATTCATATCAATCATTTACTACTCAATATTCTATATATTCGCAGAAATATTTTGTCAATTCAGTGATAAACAGAAATTATTTATTCCATAGTGATGAAGTTTAGCTACAAAAGGTGTTGCATACTGGTTGGGTTCTTATAGGTCATGGTACAAGGCTCATTTTAGCATCATCAATTCATATCAATCATTTAATAGTCAATATTCTATATATTTACAGAAATATTTTGTCAATTCAGTGATAAATAGAAATTGTTTATTCCACAGTGATGAAGTTTAGCTACAAAAGGTGTTGCGTACTTGTTGGGTTCTTACAGGTCATGGTAGGCGTAAGAGGCCTATTCTTTTAGGCGTCAACATCAATTTATATTGCACCGAGGTGTGTTTATTGGAGGAAAAACCACAGTTTGCATTAATGTTAGATGGGTTGAATACTTCAGCGATCAACTTCAATTTGACTAATGAGTGAATGAAGGATTGGATGGTTAATGGCTTGGCATGCTTAGAATCAACCATGCTGGAAACAGGTCTTGCGGCCAGCTTTGGTACAAGGTTGACAGAGAGGACAATGGGATGTGGAGTTGTGAACCATAGTCTGCTGTTGATCAGTTGTGCTACTCAGATGCAGGCTGCAGACATCTTTTACAGCTTGCTTGGGCCAGCCGCCAGATAAGTTGGTTATCTTTTGGGACAAGCTATTGTGTTTAATATGACCATTAAGAGAGGGTATTAGAATATATGTTAGAATGGTCATGACCATTAAGAGAGGGTATTATAATATATGTTAGAATGACAGGCTATTGTGTTTAATATGACCATTAAGAGAGGGTATTAAAATATATGTTAGAATGGTCATGTCATATAATAACTTAGCCGAGGAGTTTTAATTAGCCACTCTACCTTATATTATGAAGTTAATTTACGATCACTTAAAGTGAATTAAGTCATATGTTAATAATTTGATGTTTGGAGTTAAGTAACTTACATATAACGTATGTCTCCCTCGTTGAGACTAGCTTATGTAATGTCTCTAATACATTTGATTAATAATATCAACTCATAATGTTTTTCTCTCTAATCTGGATGTGTGTGTATTGACAATTGTGTATATGTAATTATGATATTCGCTAGAGAGTGTTAGCAATGAATCTGACTCTGTGAAGATAAAAATCATCACCAAGTGCAAGAGGTGAGCTCCAAACTCTCTTCCACTTTGTATTCCGCACTATTGTACTTAGCAGTCCCTTTGACCTATTTGAGGTCATTTTGTTGGACACTAATAAAATTATCTTATCTTATTTGATCTTATCTCCCGTTGGCATGAAGAAGACCTGGTTCCCATATCGTGGATCCTTAAAGAACTGTTGGTTGGATAAGAGGATCAAAAGACCATGTCCTGAAAAATAGCCTGGAAGAATTGCCTCTTTAGGAGTGATAGAGAGGCATAGACATTTTGAAACCTATGCTTGGTTCCAAAAGTTGTAAACTGAGGTATACATAAGAACACAGTCTCAACTGACTGTGTTTGAAGGCAAAAGTGAGATGTTTCCTTGCTAGTGCTTCACTGGTGGTGCTGAAGATCATCACCTTGGCATTACCAAAGTTAACGTCAGATCATCTATACTCAGAAAAAAATTGCAAGAGCATCCTACTATCATTCTAGACCTCTCGGGAACGAAGAAAGGAGCACACGATAATCTGCAAAGAGGATAGTAGATATTGAAATTACCTATAACTAGGATCACCCGTCTCAGTATTCTCATACATATTCTGCTTAAGCTCATAAATATACAAGTCAAGGAGGATCAGAGATAGAAGGCATCCCTTTTTTCAGATTGATGCCGCTTTGGATGTCTTGTAAGAACCCTTAAGCCATAAGGTGAGCAAGCTTTGTCAATCACTCTCTGATACTGTCACTCTCCTGCCATTCAAGGTTGTAGAAGTATAATCTTGTCCATTCTAAACCTGGTATGCTTTGTGTGTTGGACATCAGAAGTCTTGGATGAGTCTGATAATGAGCAGACCCTTGTGCATTGCCTGACAGCCTTGTGAGCAGATTTAATACTAATATTGGGCTATTCCTTATTTCTTCAGTTCAACATAAGAATTGTAATTTTCCTGATTCAAGATTTTATTTAAGTAGCATTAGATTGAGTATTTAAAATATTTGAAACTGTTTTTTTCACAGTAGTTCCAACATCGATGCTGGTGAGATCAAGCGGAGAATTTATAAAACATACCTTGCATTGGCTGACGGGATAATTGAACAGAACAAGGTATGAAACATATATTAAACTGAATTCTTAATTGGTATCTATTGAAGATTGAACTCTTAGATGAAATATTTTATAACATGTTTTCTAATTACTCTATACTACATTTGGCCTGAATATAGTTAACTCACATTATCAATGTAAAATGCCATGCATAATACAGGAAATGAGACATTGGCGAGTTTCTAGTTCAATAAGAAGAAAAAATTGACCTAGAATTGTTTCAAAATCCTATGGTTAGAGATTTTTTCCTGTTGCTTGGTAGCTGTGTCTGGACCAGCATTGTGCACCTCAGCTGGTTCTGTGAACAGAATGAGGCCGCAGCAGCAGTAGCAGGAACCTCTATGAGGTGCAGTAGAAATAGGCAGAAGTTGAGGCCGTTTTCAGCCTTAGCCAGTTACTATTTTCAAGATTGGCTTCTCTGTTTTAGAAAATGCTTTTTTGTAGGTAGTTGATTGTTTTTTCCGGAATTAGAATAGTTGCATTTTTTCACGTGTTTTTCTATTCTAGGAGGGCATTGATCCCTAGGAGGCTGTACATGCTCTTATGTGATAATTACTCCAGCAGTTGGGTGCTTCTATCTAGGCAACCTCCAGTTGTTCTGGGTGCACTATCCTGTAGTAAATTTAGGGTTTGGGGTTACCTCTAAATTTAAGGTTTCTAAATTTGTAAAACCCTTGCTTTCTTCATCTATAAAAGAAGGCAGAGTGGGTGATTGTATTCATTCAGTTTTTGTGAGAGAGCTAGTGATTAGCAGTTAAGGTTTTGGGCTAGAGCATTGTATCTTTTCCAGTCAACAAAATACGGATTTTGAAAGTTCAATTTTGCGTACTTGCTCTTCATATTTTCGCTGTGCTGTGTTGGTAGTTTACAGCATTCAGAATTTACTGTTTTGGTTGGTGTTTGGGTTTTATGCTTCCTAGATCTTTGGGTTTAAATTCTGAGTGCACAATGTGCTTACCATGAGAAATCAGTTCGCTGTGAGAGGAAGCTGTTGGGGGGTTTCAGTGGGTGTGATGCCCGAGTGTCTAGTGATTGAAGAAATCCAGACATGTGATAGGTTGTAGGGTGTGATGCCTTAAGTTCTCCAGTGATTGGAGTGTTGTGTGCACAAGAGAGGCGATTTGTACCTGTGATAGTTGCGTTCTCGGTCTTAGAGACGGTGGAAAATTAGAAAACACTTCCAACTTTACACTTTGGAAATGCAAACTACATATGCAATTGGAGGAGGTTAATTTATGGGGTTTGGGAATCATTCTAGATTTTTGTGAAGGACCATCTGATCCCTGACATCACAAAGAAGGATCCAACTAAGGACTTGGCCAAGGATAACAAGAAGGTAGCCAAGGTGAAGGGAATCATTCTAGATTTCTGTGAAGGACCATCTGATCCCTGACATCACAAAGAAGGATCCAACTAAGGAGTTGTTTGATGCTTTGATCACTTTGTATGAGAGTGAGAATGTTAACCAAAAGATGCTACTGAAGAACAAGTTCACAAGCACTGGCATGAGTGACACAAATATGGTGGCCAACTACTTGATGAGGATCTCTGAGTTGAGAGATTAGTTTTCTGCTATTGAAATGAAGGTGGAGGTCAAGGAGTTGGTTCCCATAGCACTAAATGGGTTACATTCATCTTGGGACATGTTTGTTCAGGGTGTCTGTGCTTGGGAGAAGCTTCCTACCTTTCAAAAGCTTTGGGATGATTTCATCCAGCAGGAAACTAGATTAGAGACTCTTTCAGTGATAGGGAGGAGATCTAGAAACTATCCCTCATTGGGAAGGTGAAGAAAGGAGGATTTAAGAAGGGTCAGAAGGGGAAGAATGAAGATTTAGGTTCTTTGAACCAAGAGAGGAAACACTTGAGACACATAAAGTGTTTCAAGTGCCATAAGATGGGCCACTGTGTTCCTTAGTGTCTTGAGAGCAAGAAGGGGAAGATTAATTAGCAGGAGCATAAACAATCTGCATGGAGTACAACGTTGATATTTGTAGCATCGGACATGTACTTTCGCATAGGTCTAAGTGTCTAGACGTATGGAAGTCGTCCAAAGCCTTATACCTTGATACTTTACTTTAATTAAAGGAATTATTAAAGTGCTTTTATTAATTAGTTGAGTTTTTTTAATGAAACACTAAAGTTATTAGCATTAGTGAGTTAAATTTTAGCCATTGATCTCAAGTGAGGTGAGATTTATTCTCAACCGACAATCACTTTAGAGATTGGAGATTTATTCACAGATGGGCTTGGTTTGAGCAATTCTAGTCATTATGCCACACATATGGGTTGGAAGCCCCACAGGTTGGGCAGAGTACCCCAGGGCTTTTGTTCATAGAGGATGGAGGACGTTGCGGTAGTAGGTGTTTTGACATCACTTGGATATGTGACTGCATCCCTCTTAGCCTTGGACGTGGCCTTTGGAGGCCCTTGACATCACCTTCTAGCCCTTGACATCATCTTCTTGGCTAGGGTTTTGATGGATGGATGGGTACCGGAAATGATTGGCATGGCCTTTGGTGAGGAGAGACCTCACTTCACACTCTTTCACCCTCGGAGGATGTTACTTCGCCTTTGGAGGCCCAACATTTGTCTTTGGAGGCATGACGTCACCCTCTTCTAGCTTGATGTCACCCTTCTAGAGCATGACATCACCCTTTTTAGGATTTTGTGATGTATTTTTGTACTTCGACATTATGTTAGAGGAAAATAAAGGGGTTGACCCCAGTTGAATTATGTTGTTAACAATTATGTGGACAAATTGTATTAGGATAGCCTCATATAAAAAGGCTAGCTTCACATTTCATTTTATCATCATAACTTCTCACCATTTTTGGAAACACTTCTGAAATTTTCACCCTCTAAGGGTTACTAGCTCTTCTCCTCTTATGCGCTATGCTTGGAAGGTCAACTTGTGGATGGTTTTGCTGATTTTGGATGGGAATTTCTACAATTAGGGTTTTATCTCATGGTTTCTTGGATGAAGTAAGTGAATTTTCTGCATTTATTTGCTATTTTATGCTAGATATCTTGCTTGGTGAAACCATAAGAGATGAACATAAGTGCTTCCTCTCACAAGGTGATTTTTGTCCAAAATTTGTGAAAGAGTCCTTGTTAGGGTTAAACCCTAAATCCCTAAAGTGTTAGCACTTTAGGATTTTAGCCCTAGAATTTTGACTTTTGACCTAGTTGAAGCAACAAGAAGGGAGAAAAGGTTTCTAGGGCCCAAATGTGCTTGCACCCTAGAAATCCTTCTCCTCAAGATTCAAGCCTAAGGCCCAAATGTGCTTACACCTTAGGGTTTGAATCCTACTTCTTGGTTGCAACTAGATCAAGTTTCAAGCTTAGTTGCATTTTCTGTTATAAGACTCCATAACCATTAAAAGGCACTGGTTTTAAAGCATTCTCATGGTGAATTGTTTGACAAACTCATTCTCTCAACTCTCTTAAGCATTCTACTAACCTAACTAACACTAACATTGTCAAACTCATTGGATAATTTTCTGCTGTTACAAAAGTTTGCTATTACCACCTGATAACACTCTAATTTGCTGCATACACTCTTGTTAAGGTGGCCTAACTCATTCAGAAATTGCATCTAACAATTGGATATTATTCTAGTGGATGTATGGTAAGTTTTCATGGTCAATTGTTGCATTTCTGAGCACTAATTGTTGCTTCTGTTATAAATCGTTTACTGCTGTCATATTATTGTTTACTGCTACAAATTTATAACAGCCTTTGCAACTTATCTTGTCTAGTGTCTTAAAGAGGTATTAATTGCATGTTTGGACTTGGAAATAATCACATATATGTTGTAAAGTGTTCTTGTTCCAGGTAGGTACTCAAACAACTTCATACCTCTTCTACTACCTTCAGCTAAACCAATCTTTTGGTGATCAAGAGAGTGGGTGGTAGGCTTGGCTACTATACTTGCTACTTTGATCCCTTAAGGTCACCAGGGAAGCCTCCCTTGTGGTGGACCTATTCTATCACTAAAACGAAGGAAGTTCTTACTGTTGAATTTTTAATGCTTAGCTCAAATGCATGTAGTTTATTTCTGTTTTAGCATAAGCTACAACCATAACAATGCAACAGTACAATACACTAGCTGCAGTAAACCAAGATCACAAGAAGAATAACCATGCACAAAAGACACCTGAATTTATCCTGGGAAAACCCTTCTCAATCAAGGGAAAAACCCAACAATCCTTTGCTATATTTTCCAAGAGAAGATCCTTCACACCAGAAACCCTAGAGCACATAAGAGGGTGCTTCTATAACCGAGAAAGATGGCACCTAGAAAAGTGCACCCTAAATTACAGCTCACAATTTCAGACCATGCGTTGAGTGTGAGTGAGAGAGATGAACCACAATGGGGATCTATCTCTTATTTATACAAGACCTAGCACATCAAATAGATGTGTCTATTGGCACAATAGGGCCGACTTCTATAATTCAATAATATAATTAATCTTTAGACAATATTAATTATCTTTACATGGTGGGGCCGACTTGTACCCTTTACACAATTAGGGTTACACAATAAATCTTACTCTTAGACAATTTAGCAAGGGATCCACACATCCTCTAGTGCTCAGCCACTAGGGACACGTCCACCTGTGCTCAACCACATGGACGTCACTCTCAACAGATCAACTCAACTAAGTCCATAGGAGTACCATCTGGAGAGCCATCTCAAGTCGACTCAACTAAGTCCATAGGAGTCTGACAGGAGACCATCTCAAGTCGTCTCAACTCAGTCCAGAGGAGCACAACAAGAGACCACACGTCATCTCAACTCAGTCCAGAGGAGTATGACACGTCCATCACATGGGCTCTCTTACAGATCGTCTCAACTCAGTCCAGAGGAGAACGACCTGGAGAATGTCTCATGAAGTTGCAATCAACAACACTTACTAAGGTGACAATGGTAGGATCTTCCATAGTTACGCAAGATTTGGGGTCTTGTGTTGGGCTTTGCATAAGTACACTGTACAAATCCTGGGATAACAAACCCAATTTCCTTTATTTGGTGAAGAGATAAATGGTGGTAGCTGAGGATCAAGAATAACATCTAAAAATACTTGCCCAGGAAGGGGTAAAAGGGCCTTCAAATTTGGAATGCATATCCAACTCGTACCCTCCTATACTAGACACCTTTTCTAGTCAAAGTGTTAACCAAGTTACAACTCCCTTATGTAGGTTGTGCAGATTCCCAAGTGGACTTTGAGTGCAAGATCTCAAGCAACTCCATGTCCTTAGTACTTTAAGGTCACTTCCCATGTGGCATCTCTAGCTACATTAATTCTAGAAATCTCTGCATTTGCTGTTGGATGATACACGAGTCATCTTGCTTTACTTTTCATCGGATTGATCTTCCATAAAATACTTCATCATAGCGAGGAGTTGTGTCTAGTTGTTTGACATGAGATCTCTCTATAGGAATGTGGGTAGTTTGCATGCTAGAAATTTACTACGGTCTCCTTCTAGTGCCAAGACCATGATCTAGGCAGTGTAATTGTTAGTCACACAATTGCCAACTATAGGTTTGTTCTTGCTTTTTCGGATCCATGGTGAGAAGGACTTGGCCATTGTTGCCCAACATCATCCTCAGAACAAGCTTCTCCACTATCCAACGCTCAATGAAAATTATCAGAAATATCTCCATGCTAGATTAGGGAGTAACAGTTCCATTTGTAGATATCCCATATGCGACTCCTGTTTAGATCCTGCTTAGTTGGTAGGAGGTGGCTTGTGGCATCAAGGGAATATCTAAAAGGGGGGAGGCCTTTTGGGGAAATAACTATTGATTGCAATAGATGAGAAGCCTCTGAAAACCATGTGCATTCATTATGGGCTAGCTAATTTCATGACGTCATATGAGAAAAGACCAAGGTAGGGATACTGGGCCCTCCCAGAGGCCGAATCATCAAAGGATCGAACTTTGTGGGGGAATTTGAGCAATTGGATTTTGTGGGGAGATCTAATTGTAATGGATGGAACTCACCTAAACAATGTGATTGGGAGCAATGTGCTTGCCACTGATGATGCACCTTAGAAAGAGAGTTTGGATCGTCTTTGTTCTCATCCAATTGGCTTGAAGCAAACTTGTTCACCAGATCTCAAAACCATAGAGGATTTTGGGTCAGATGAGTGTATCCAAGAAGCACATCTTGGACGAGATGTCCTGGAAGCGGTTTTGGAAACATTGTTGCTTAAGAAGGGTGAGGGAGCCATAGCATTTATTGTGCTGGGTTTGTTGCAAGATGAAACAAGGCCCCTTGAACTAAACCCCTAGATAAGTATGAGTTGTAGTAATCTCAATTTCCTCCTCCTTGGAAGTAAAAATGGTAATTAATGAGAGCATGCTTCGACGCGTTGAAGATCATAACCTTGGTTTTACCTAGGTTACCTATTAATTGTCAAAGATCTAGAAGTTGGAGAGGGCATTGATATGTGTTTGTAAGCCCTTAGGTGAAGATGCTAGAAGGATAGAGTCCTTAACAAAAAGAAGTAGGGATATAAGCACCATGTGTAGGAGACAACCGTAAACATCCAAGATATGCTCTCGAAGGAAGGAATCGAGCTCATGAATGTAAATCTCAAAGAGAGTCGGCAAAAGGGGATAACCCTCTTTGACCCCAATAGTGCTTTAGATGAAAACTAACAAGCCATGGGCCATACGAATATGGTCCAGGACTGACTCATAGAATTTCATGATGGCCTTCAGGAGTGTTGCCGTCCTTATACACACTTGCTAACGTGGACTAAGTCCAATCCACTTAGTGTGTCCTTGAAGGCACAATGCCTAAGTTCAAGCCCACTATTACCTCGACTTGAACTTCTTCCGTCTAGGCTTACTCCTAGGGAAACCAAAGGGGGGTAGACCCTAGTTACTATGTGAATTATTAAATGAATTCTAGGA
>JZKD02S1841230.1:68669-88433 GCA_000966675.3 Picea glauca | reverse complement strand
TTATAAGTCTTAGCTTTAATTGCAATCATTGACTTCGTCAATAATTACATTCATTATTGCTCATATGTATTAAAGATAGTCATTAATATATTGAAGTACTAACCACTGCTTGCACATTTTAGTTTCATTTGCCTTGTCTCGCAAACAGATGCTCTTTCAGTGGAATATCTCTTGTTTGACTATCCTTTGGGCAGTAATCTGTGAAGGGAAATCTTACCTTAACCTTTGAGCCTTATAACCTTGATCCTTTTCCTTCAAAACCCTAGATTACTAGGGACGTCTCCCTTGGGATTAGCCACCCTGAATAGAAAGAGCTCCCCATCGAGGTGACAGTGGGTGGGGAATCTCATGTTACGCTAGTTTGAGTCTTACCTCCAAGCTTTTAAACCTATCCTACAAACTGAACGATAACAGGCTACATCTACCAGATAAATTGTCAGGTTCTTCCTTTATTATTATCCAACATATGAAGGAATAAAACCTACAAAAAACCCACCGTAACTTCCTCTTCTATCTCTCACAATATCCTATCTCAGAATACAATATTCTCCATAATGCATAGCCACAATACATTTCCCTCATAACAAAGGGTTGCCTTCTAGGGGAAAAGCCCCTAACATAATTTCTATTGTTAGATATACAACCTTATAATGAACGGTCCAAATTTACAATGAAATTACAATATACATTTACAAGGAAAGTTTTCCTTCGGGGACCCGCTTGCCCACGGACCCCACAGCCAGGGGGATAACCCCCCTGAAACCCACAGAGGGGGTAACCCCCCTCTGCAGTCCCCCACGTGAAAGAGTGTACATACTTATGGGGTGTAAATACTTCATGTGGTATAAACATGGTTGAAAACAAAATACCTCTGAATCAGGAAGATAATCAGGCTCCACAACCAACAACATCTCCATCCATTAAGTTGCATTCCCTTTCTCCTCTTTATTGCACCATCCATCCAATTCTCATATTCTATTGATCGCATCCTTCATTATGTTCTATCAACATGCTCCCTCAAATAAATCGAGTCTCCATTGTAGAATATTCTCTCACACAATTAGATTAGTGATGCAGGAGCATCTCTCCATGCAGCCAGCCAGCCAGCCAGCCACGTCAGCGCGCACTCATTCATGTGCTGAAGGGAGGCGCAACCTCATTTTGAATTTAAATTCAATGTAAATTAATGTCTTAGGCTGGTGAGCCATGAATTCCATGCCTTTGCGCAGGCTATAGATAAGATAGGCATTTATTGTAGATCGGTTGAGATCTAGTTCTGGATAACAGACTAGACAACCATTGATTGTAAATTAATTAGAGTAGGTAAATCCTGGAGGGAAGCGCTCGATTGAGCCACCTCATGTAAAAGAGATTTTGAGATCTCATTTTGAGTTAGTTGAGCTGGAGTAGAGAAGGCATGTAGAGCAGCAGAGAGAGCTTGAAGAACACCTTGTTAAATATACAGGCATTTGCCACTATTAATACAGAGCAGTTTTCCTGCATTTTCATCATTATATGCATGTCTCTGTGTGTGTGTTCATTATATGTTGTATTTGTGTATTGTGATTATGCCATTGCAGGGAGTGTGTTGATTTTAGGTCTGAGAGGTCTTTGAGGTTTCATGCCAGGAGGGCATGACAGAGTGTTGAGACTCTGAATACCGGTGCATAAGGGATGTATTTCTGAACTCGTGAGGAGTCAGATAGGGACGTGTTGAGGGCACAGATCTGAAGTCATCACCTCACATAGAAGAAGAACTTTTGGGGTTACTGAACACCTCAATAGTTAGGGAAGTGTAGTTAAAACGTTGTTGTGGATAGAACCTCTGAGGAATTTTGTAGGAGCTCTACCACGAGGGTATTGAGCGTGTGTACAAAGGTACACAGAGGAAAGAACTCTGCTGTGAGTTTGGAAGGACCAAAATTCTGTTGAGGATTCTGAGAAGCTCTGACTGGAGTGCATCGAGTGAAGTGCGTGAGTACACAGGGAAAGCATAATTGTTGAGTGTTCTGTGGCAGAAATACTCCGCCAGGAGGGTGTTGAGGGAATGTGCAGGTAGCACAGGGGGAAGGAACTCCTTGAGTTCTATCAACTGAAGGAGGCATCCACTGAGGAAGCTTTCACTGGGTTACTGAATACCCAGAAGTACTCAGCAAATAGTTTTCTTGAGTTGGGAGACTACCAGGAGGCATTGTATTCTCCATTTGTGGGAGAAAAGGAAGAAGAACTGAGATTATGTAGAGGTCGAAGCTATAGGAGAAGCTCAGGATAGATAGTGCTTTGCGTGTGGAGACTTCACAAGAAGAGTTGCAGGAAGTGCCCAGAGTCCAGAAGATCCAACACTTAGAGAGTGATTGGACGTCGAGCGCAAGGAGTGCGCCAACCTTCAGTCGAAGGAGCGAGAGAAACCAAGCTCAGGAGGGATAGTTCCTTACCGTTGCTATGGGAACAAATCTATGCGAAGGCTCGAACAGAACGAGCTTTGGAGCGAGGGTATCTCCAATGCAAAGGATCCACAGCCAGGGATCGCAGAGGAAAGTCGTGAAATCCCGTTGACCGTTAGATCGTGGAGAAGTTGCGGGGACATTAACCCATAGGCATAGAAAGGGTCAAAGCCCATCGAGGTTCAGAGTTCAGCAGTTGACGAGGTGTAGCGTGGACTCGTCGAAATCGCGAGTAGCGATTTCCCGAATCAATAGGAGTCGTCGATCAAAGCAGGGACAGGTGGCACGAATCTGAAGAATCGGGGTTTCCAGCAGCAAGGAAACTTTGTGCCGTGGATTCGCGACCCACGAAATCCCAAAGACGATGTGGCAGACTGGGACCCCGAAAGATAGTGGAGTCCAGGTGGCATTTGATCGGGGATCGACACCTCGGGGCTCGGGGTTTGGAAATGCATGTTGTTAACATCACGAGTGGCGATATCCCGACCCGTTGACCGTTGACCATCGGCATTCAGGGTTTGGAGTTTGGAGTTGCATGAGAAGTGCATATAGGTTACGCGATACCGTGAGATCCGATTTCTCGAAGCGATTGCCGGGAGACCAAAGGAGTATCCTGTGGGTGACAGGAAGTCCCGTTACGGGATCAGAAGAGCAATACAGCTCTTCGGGTCTGTGTGAAAGAAGGTCATGGTGAGAGCGGGGTGGACTGTGAGGGTTGCGTATTCTGCACCAATTAGGGATGAAGAAGGTCCAATACCTAGGCTATATTTTTTATGAACATGGTGTGCATATGGATCCAGCCAAGATCTAATTCATTCGTGACTAGCCATCCCTAACCACACTGATCGAACTTCATATTTTCTTAGGACTTGCCAACTTCTATCGCATGTCCATGTTGGGAATATCCCATATTACATGGGCCTTTATCCAAGTGACCAAGGGTGGTGGCAAGGAAAATTTTGTCTGGGGTAATTCACAAAAGTGTTCAATGATTTGAAACATCAGTTTTTTTTAACCTCAGTCCTATATTTACCTGATATGAAAAAGCCTTTCAATATTGAGGTCAATGCTTCAGACTGTGTTGTGGGTGTATTTCTCACTCAACATGGTCATCCAATTGCACACAATAGTGATACTCTATCATATGTATTATGTAATTACCCCACATATGAAAAATAATTGTATTCCATTGTATAATCATGTCTCCATTGTAATCATTACATTCTCAGGAATGAGAAAATCAACCACATTGATCACAAGACTCTATATTTCATACAAACAAGAGTAAAATTTCAGAATGATCACCATCAAAATCATTCCACATACTTGTAAAAATTCCACATCAACATCAAACATAAGAAAAGGAGTGTCAATTGTGTCATTTACTACCTTGTTCAACCTCTAGTTGTCGAACTAACCACGGTTCTTCGCTCTTATGGAAATGAGGCCTCCAAGTGGTCCCAATTGTACTAGAGAGATCATAAATTTTATACCACGTACCAGTTGTTGGGCACGTGCATGACTATCATGAAATTTCACCTAAGGATGGACTTTTATGCCATCTAGGATACCTTTGTGTTCCTTCAAGACAGTGTGAGAAGATTATTTGGGAAGATCACTATAGTTGGATGGAAGGACATTTTGGCATAGAAACAATTGTGGTAGTACTACAAAATCATTTCTAATGGAAAAAAATTTGAGAGGATGTTAGAAAGTATATCATGTTCTTCACTACATGTGCCATTTCCAAAACAAACACTAAGAAGAAAGGCTTGTAAACCACTCTTCCTACTCCCTACAAGACCTGAGAATCCATCTCAATGGACTACATGTATGGTAATCCTTCAACTAGGCAAGGCAATGAATATGTTTTTTTGGTTGTTGATCAATTTTATAAGATGGCCATTCTAACAACCTGCAAGAAGAGGATCAAATTTAAGTCCATTGCCAAGATTTTATTCGAATGAGTGTGGGTACATATTGGTATACCACATAAAATCATCTTAGATCGGGATAGAATATTCCTTAGCACATTTTGGTCGAGCCTTGGCGCACTATTGGACACCAAGATGAACAAATACACTGTATTCCACCTCCAAACTGATGGCCAGATAGAGGTTGTCAATAGGATGATCATTCATATGTTGCACTTGTACAACTCCAAGAATCCACACAGATGGGATGAGAGTCTCCCATATGTTCAAAATAGCTACATCATATCTCTCCATAGCTCGACTAGACACAACCCCTTTTAGGTGGGGCTAGGGTTTCAACCATTGGGTCTGATTGATTTCGCACTGCCCCTTACGACCACATAGGAAAAGTATTCCAATGTTCAGTATAAGGCTAACAAAGCCACCAATTTCATTAAATGGATTCAACACATCTTCCAATAGGTCCATAAAATTTTGGAAAAATCCAATGCTAAGTACAAGCAACTCCATGATAAACACCGGGTGCCATACAAGTTTCATGTGGGAGATCAGGTCTGGTTGCATTGGAAAAAAAAAGAACCTTATAGGGCCCCATTAGAATTTGTGTCCACTTCTCTATGGAACTTACACCATCATCAAGGTTGTGGGTGCCTATTATTTTGACCTAGTATTTCCCTCTTCCTTGGCCTACACCTCGTGTTCAATGTGTACCTCCTTCGGCCATACTTCCCACCATTATTGGACACATTAGAGATTGCAAAGCAGTTGAAACTGAAAAATCTCAAACATGACTACATGGAATAAGAATTCATTGGTCATATCAGGGACACTCAGATCAAGGGGACTCACCAATAGAGGAACCAACTTTATTGGGTTTTCAAATCAAGGAAGATCTTGCACCAAGGAAAGTGGCTCACCTAGGGCCAAGTTCAAAAGAATTTTCCCATAACATGGGGGCACTCAATGTAATATATGTCATTTCTTCCAAAGGATTGAGGATTGATCCAAGTGGATGTTAGTGGCCACCCATCTATTCCACTAGCTCAAAGAACAGTTTTCCATTTTGAAATTTTTTTACAGTGTTTCGGGTGCCAAACTTCCAAGGTCGTTTTGAGGCCCTAAATGATTTTTTTTTGGCTAATAAATGCCTAGTTAATAGGTAAATATAGATTACATGCTAAAAGAAATGTGTACTCCTTGGACAGATTTTTCCAAGGGTGTATTGAGATCCCAAAATGAAGATAGTATGAAAAATTTACGATCTCAGGAAGTTGACATATCAACTACCCCCATCGGGCCCCACAAACCTTTTGGTGTTTCATATCCTAGTGTTAAGGTTTTGTATGTTTAGGGTTTTCTCATTTCTTTTTTATGTTAAAAATTTATTTGGGGCCTCATTGTACTCATATTATTGTGAATGAGCATAGTCGTCACATCTCTTCTCAGATATAAGCTACCACCATTCGAAGAAGTTTGTCTCATTCTCCATTTTAGAGTTTCATCATGTTCTCTTTATTAATAGAATTCAAGTTTTAATGTATCTCTCTATGTTTATTTTTTATACATTTGTATTTCATTTCATTCCATTTATAAACATGGATCACATTTATGGATTGAATCTTCTTGATACCCATATTAGCTATCATGCATCCATGTTTATCATTTTTGGAGTTTGTCTATGCAAGTCAAATTTATCCAATGGATGGACTGAATTAATATAAATGGAAATATTTTTCACCTTCTACTCTTTTGTCTCTATAACTGATATATTTAATCTTCCTTGCTCATTGTCCATGACTGATATTATTATGGTTTGATATACATCATCATCATAAATTTTAGGTATAATAATATTTTTAATCATAGAAATCGTATTTCTGATTTCCATGAAATGATGAACCTCTTCTATATTATGTGTTTGTTCAGTAATCCCTTACTTTTTTTTCATTTTGAATTCCTACATTCTCAACCTTCTTTGATGATGTTACCTCTACAATCATAGAAAGACCCTTTTTTGTTGGCATTATTTCTTCGGGTAACTCAAGATATTCTTCTTCATCAAGTGCTTCCAATTTCCTTTTTTTATGTGATCCTTCTTCATTTGAAATTTATTTTGCAGTCTTTCTTTTATGTGTCTTCTCAAACTGATGATGAGTTTGTGTAATGGGAGAATTCAAAGGTTTCACTAGATCATTCATGTGAACTTGCAAAGTATTCTTTACTTCCTCCCAACTATATTGATTGGCCAACAACTATATCTATTGTTTCTATTGATGTTGATAAGGTGTTTGTCAATGTGATATTCTTTTTGAGGAAATCATGGAGTGGGGATCATACTTCCATGGCTCTCCTTGTAGAAATACCATAGCTGAAAGAAGTTTTTTTGTCCCCTGCAATGTTAAAATGATATTCACAATAAACAGGTCCAACTTATTTCTTTAATTTAAAACTAGCCTTATATTTCCTTGACACAAAGTGAATATAATCACAATTTAGTCTCTATCTAATGAATTCCAGTGCAAATATTCTTGTATTTAAGAAATCGGGTAATAGAAAAGGTTGAAGCTCAAAGACATAAACTATAATTTTGGTATAGTTATCAAATTATACCAATATCCTACTCTCTTATATGAGATTAATTTTCATAATTTCTTACATTCAAGGAAGATTCTAGGGGTACCTTCATTGTATATGATCTGATAAGTTTTAGACATAAATTGACCAGTATATTTTGAAAATCCAATATTTAATGGATTATTCTTGATCAATGAGGTCCAATGGACAATTGAATATGGGTTACCAATGTCATCTTCAACCTTTAATCCACAATGTGTAGAATGACATGCTTGAGAAAACAAAAAGAGGTGTAGTAGGTAATATTGGTACCTAAAATTTCTGAGAGACTCAAATTCTGATAGTTGATGATTTATTTGGTCTGTTAAAAATTGTGGAAAATTAAATTTGGTCCTGGGTTTGGTCATAATTGGGAAAATTGATACCATAATTTCTAATACAAACTCGTCAACCACTAAGTCATTGTTTTTTCCAAATATTACATAAATCATAAAAATAACTTCTTCTTTTTTTCAGGAAACAAACTCGATTCGAGAATGGCATTATATACAGGGGTATCAAGACTTTTGTACAGTTAAGTCTTTAAAGGAGAAACTCTCTCTTCAGTTTTGAACTCTTTGAAACATTTGGCCATTACAAATTCATTTAATGGTTCGCTATCAATATTTAAAGCCACCTAAACATTTCATTAATGGCTTTAGGGATTAATTCAATGAGGACAGACCCATCCTTGGAAATGAAATTTCTCTTGGAGGAAATGTATTTTGAGGCCTACCATGTCACAAGATTGAGAAAATGGTAGACTTGGGGCACTAAAAACATTGTTAAATTAGGATCCTAATCGTGATAATCATCATCCAGATACTTAAATTTATGGTTAGCGTGATGTTTTAAATTTAAAGCATCAAAAAATAGGACAAGATAAAAAAATATCCTTTTCCTTGTCAACCAAATCTTCCTTTTCAGTAATGAGAGTTTCTGTATCTTTAGCGGGATTAGGAGAATCCATTTTTAAATAAATAAAATATGGAGCAGGAGGGAGGACAGATTGATAAGAGATAGGGTGGGTATGAGTTCCCGGAAAAGCCCTCCCTCTTCTTCCCCTTATCAACAGTGTTCAGTTGACTTGCACTACACTGATAGACTCTTATTGAAACTAGGCGCCTCATCTTTCTCTATTACCAACTAATCCCATCAATGTTCAATTCATATGTTACTACCTTTTCATGAATGCTATTCCGATCTAAGTGGTCCTATTCTATGTCCCATCAAACCCTTCGCTTACCTGTATGAACAAGTGGGTGTTACTTATACATCTATATATGCCTTCATTATGGCAAGCTAGGTCATTAATCGTACCTCGCCCTCCTGTGTCAATCACTTACCGTACCTCACCCTCCTGCATCAAGTGAGTCACTTACCATACCTTTCCCTCTAGCAGTCTCTTATGAGTGCAGCACGCACTTGGAATGAAATCGCTCATCCATCTGATGGGGGAGGAATGAAATCGCTTTTCCAAGTTACTTATTGAATGAGGGGGGGCAAGGTAGTTAACGACTTTCCTTTTTTCACAAATCAATTATGTAGGAACTTAGTCCAACTAAAAGCAACCTTCCCTCTCAAACAGAATTGACTGGTGGTGAGCATCCATCCCTTATTTCGACGAGTTTGAAAGGAACCATATTACCTATGGAGAGATCTGGGAAAAATATTCAGACTCAACAATAATGGCAGATAGCGTTGGATTTATTTTATTCGATGCTTGAGCTTCAATAAGTCAATAGTTTTGCCTTTGTACCCTTTCAATAAAACATTATAATGTGTTGCAGTTTTTTCTTGGTAATGGATTTATTTAAATTTTAAATAAAACTTGATTGTTACATTTTTTATCGCTCGATGTCATCATAGGAGACACACATCAATCCCCAGTGAATTGCGGGGGGGTTGGGCATCGTTAGCTTAACCACGGACCTAGGGGGCATAATATTCATATGTGTGACATGTCAAACTAGATTTAAGGATATTAAAACTAGATTTATTTAATTAACATATAAACCTATATAATGAGACAAAATTTGAAATTCCTATGAATTTTGGATTTTAATTTAATTTTACATAACTAGTATTAAAAACTAGAGTCATAAATATAAAAAATAAATATTTAAATTTCATTCCAATTTTTTATAAAAAAAATTGGGTTATGTTACAACATTAGGCTCCATCTTAGGATTGTGACTCCATGCGAGACACTAAAGAACAATAGACCAATTGTCTTTATTGGGTTATGGATTCATTATTCTAAAAAATTATAAAAAAATTCTAATCAATGATATTTACTTCAAAATAATAGTAACCTTACCTTCTCTCTTTTAAGATGAATCTGTAATTGAAGAAACTCAATCACTACCAAATTCAAAATTAACATGTTTATACAAAATTTGACCATAAATGGATAAAAATACTTTACTCATCCAACTTTAATGAGGAATTATTTTAGGGTAATATAATTCTAATTTTTGGCCAAAGAGTGAAATTTGTGACTAGTGTTCACACTTTCAAAACTTGTAAGCTTATGAGGCAATTATTTTGGTCAAAACAAAGTCTCTGTGGGGAAACTATTTATAGTGAGTAATAAGTTTTAAGATGCTCATTAGAAATATTTCTCATCATCATGGTGTTTCTACACTGTCAAAAAGAATCCATAGACTATGGTGTAGTCACCCCTACATCGCAGGCCTTGCCTCACTTCCATCGAGCCTCCATAGCCCCAGTGAAGATACATGCATTTCCTACTTGAATTTCATTTGATCATCGCTTTTAATTGAATTAACATTTTTAGGTAGTGGGGCCAATCAACATGCTTTTCAAATTTAAGGGATGATCTCTATTTTTCAAAGATGATCTAGAAATACTTGAGTGATGAAATATACTCATAAATATTTTCATTTCCTCAGTTCTAAATTTTTCTTTCCAAAAAAAAACCATTTTAGTGTTAAGTCTTGAGTTAAACAAGCAGTTATAAATTTGACAATAAATCCTCTACCTAGAAGGAATTACCTAAAATAGAACTTTACAACTTTCATGAGGAAATTAACAAAATGTTATCCTTTATGGTTTGTGAATAACATGTCAAAATCTAAATTGTCAGTTGAGACAACCATTTCTATTAATATTTTGGAATATGAGAAGCTAAGGGCTTATGTTTTCAAAGAGGAGAATTATTAAGCGATATGAGAATAATTTGTTTTGATCATCTATATAAGGTAAAAGAAAAAAAACTAAAACAAAGAAAAGATATTATATACAATGAATGAAAAACTATATTTAAAAATTGATGTAGTGTTTCAGGAACCACCCATTCACACGCAATTCCAACAAATTTCCTTCCAAATTTTGAAGGGTGAATGAATTATTTCCATAAACTATAGCAATATTGTAGGATCCTAACCTTAAATGATTGAAATTTCCATGTTTGTTAGGATCCTCTTTTCTGATATCCCATCTCAATACTAAGTCACTAGGGATGAAATTTTTATGTTTTTACATTATCAAAAGGAAGTTTTGGCTAAATATTTTAAAAAAATTCAAACAAAGTGTTTCCATTGTTGACTATTGTTTACCATGACCAAGAGTATGTTTTACTATGGTTGACCTTAACCATGTTTGACTTTGGTTTTCCATGGTTGAATATGGTTAACCATGGTTTAGATTGACCTTGAACAAAGTTGAGCATGGTTGATCAGGTTTGACCTTCACCATGGTTGACTATGGTTGAAAATGACCATGGTAGACTATGGATGACCATGCCCATGGTTGACCTTCCTAGACCATGTGGAGCTAATTATCGTGGGTCATGTAGAATATGTTTAACCATGGTCTACTATATCACTATCACATTGTAATGTTGATGAGGTTTTGTTGGTCACACTTTGACATGAGGGTTTATTTGTCACATGACATCGTGAGGTTATGGTCATCACATCCTAACACGAGGTTTTGTTTTACACAATATGGAATTGGAATACATTTGTCACATTCTAAAAATGGAAAGCATGTGCAACTCTCATATTTCGAAGGGAACTGAGAAACAATTTTTTTTTCTAGGTATAGGAATTGTTGTGCAAGTTTTTTCTAATCAAGTTGATAAATGGAGTTTTAGAAATATGGAGTGATTGAATGATAAATCACAACAAATTCCCTTGCTTGGTGGATAGGAAACTAATCTTCCAGAATTCTTGTGGGAGGAGGAAAGTGACCTCCGCCCCTAGCTGTTGTTGAATAGAAGAAAGAGTTCTAAGTGTAATGGTTAAGATTGATCTACATTTGCAACCTATCTTTGGTTTTAATGAGAGTAGATAAAAACAACTAGAACCTCTACAAAAAATTTAAAATAAGGAGATGGACCCTTTTCCCAAGATTTATTATGGGCTAAATATACTCTGGAGTTCTGTATTAAAATACTTAGTAAGTAACATACTTCGAAATTGTATTTGGGATTTAAGGAAATAGTCCAAATGTTATTAGACATTAAAATTTATTATAAATAAGGTAAAATGGTTAATTAAATGTTGATCACAAATGTGGTAAAGGAAGTGTTGGGGCACTTCTAGATGCCCAATGGGTCATATTAACATCTAGTGATGGATGTAGCCATATAGATATGGTTTGGATCGTAGTGAGGGGAATCTAGAAAAGGATTTCCTTGATGAGAAGGTCTACTGATCAAGACCAATTGGAAGCTAGATTGGTTGTTTTGTTACCTTGGGAACGGTTATAATTTCCCAGACTGTATTTATAAGTGGAAAATGTTTTCATGGAAGTTGAGGAAAGAGTGTTTTCTTGCTAGTTGATATCGTGTAGAAAGGGAAACATGGTTATTACTATGTATGTTAAACTACCAAGTGGATGTCATGTGAATGACTACAAGTTCCCAGCCAAGAAGGAAGCTCAATGTTGAGTATCTCTATAGAACTTGTCATGAAAATGGCAGTAAGATCTTTGGGATAAGGATCTGAAAGTTTGATATGTCCATGAAGGACTAATCCAGATTATTTTCGGCACGAAATGAGAGTGGAGATATAATAAATCAATGTACAGAGATATCTCAGATATCCAATAATATAACAAAAATGTATCAGAGATGCAACCATAAACACAGAGATACAGTAATACACAATTTTCTATTAATGAGCGAAAATGTACAAAGACTGTAAAAATACAGAGTGAAAGACTCACTAGAATGGTGGCATCTTATCTCTAAGAAGAGATGTGTCTGCCACTCACATTTGCAAGAAGATGATTTTACAATGAGGCTCCAAAGGCATTTTTATAATAAATAAAATCCAAAACCCTAACCCCGGAAGATGAAAAGCCAACAATTTTGTGGACCTCGTTTTAGGACGTTTGGTGTATCAACTTCCCAAGGGTGTAACTTTGGCATACAATCTCCATTTGGGGCGTACGATAGCTCGTTGGAAAGGTATAGTTGAGGAGATTCATTTTTGGGTCTCAATAAGAGACTTTGGCTATCATTGAGAAGCTTGATCCTGAAAAACCTTCATTTAGGCCCTCAAAATGGCCCCGGAAGTTAAAAACTACTAAAAATAGTAAATTACCAAAATTGTCAGAAAATTGTTTTGAGTCGGTTGGCAAAGGTGGGTGACAAATAATATCCACTTGGATCAAGAACATGGAAAGGGGTACAAGAAATGAGCTTGCATGATTAATGTTTAGCTATGTATGTATATGCTTAAGTGCATGAATTTGATGCAATGTGAGGTTGCTTGATATGAAGACTGGTATTAAGACCAAGTAGATATGAAGGATATTAAATATGCAACTAATGCATACATATGATGTATGAGAATATGTATACTAAAGGAATGATGTGATTGCCTAAATGATTGAAATGTAAGGTAAGAATTTCACTTGCCAAGATTGAATGAATATCGTGGATGCATGGCCGACTCTATTCTGAAGAGTCGAGAAAGTTTGATTTTTAATGATAGCTTGAGAGGAATGTGTTCCATTTCCTTAGGAAGGGATAGTATAAATAGATGAAAGATTAAATGTGTAATGATGCTCTATTTTCATGATAAAATGAAACATGATTATTCCTTTGAGGACTGCATGAGAACAATTGTGAACAATCATGGGTTAAATAATTTATGATTATGCATGTGGTTAAATGCATCATGAATGTAAGATTAAAAATAAGGAATATGTGTGGATAAATAATATAGAGGAACAAAAAAGATGCATGTTTATATTCCTTATGGAATATTTGGTAAAAAACTAAATCTAACTGAAGGTTGAGGCCATCACAGATAGTGAAGTATACGCAATAAGGAAGTTGCATGTTGAAGGAGTTCCCTGTGGAGGAACAGTGTGAAGACTATGTCAGGAGAACAAAGTCACAACCTTAATGACTGATGAGAATTGAGCGATGGGTTGCAAGACTATATATATATATATATATAGAATATGTTCTCCCGACAGAGTATATATAAGGTTGTGACTATGTTCTCCCGACAGAGTCTTCACATTGTTCCTCCATAGGGAACTCCTTCAACATGCAACTTCCTTATTGCATATACTTCACTATCTATGATGGCCTAAACCTTGAGTTAGCTTCAGTTTTTTACCAAATATTCCATAAGGAATATAAACATGCATCTTTTTTATTCCCCCATATTATTTATATAAGAATCTTGGATTACATTTTAAAACATCATGCATGAATGGAAGACTAACAAATGAACATTGACCATTATAATAATTGAATGGTAATGTGTAGAATGCACAGGTTCATGATTCATTATGAACAAAAAAATTTATATTGAAGCATGTTGATGTATCCAAAAGGTTAGGGTGAGCCTAACCAAGGCTTCTCAAGGAAAAGAGTAGGAAGATCCCAATAGGGAGTAAATTACAAAAGCAAAGAAGGGGAAAAGGGGGAATACTTTTCTCACTTTTAAAAATCTGAATTTCTTACAGAGTTGTAGGTCTTAAATGGGAAGTTGTGGAAACGTGTACAGTTGGTAAAAGAAAAATAAACCCCCAAGTATGATTAAATTAATAGGCTTGTATGAGCCGTGTCAAGTAAATCCAGTAAGGCCTTGGAGTAACTCAGATGGAATGAAATTCCCATACTGTGTAGAAGGAGTTGGAAAGGGGGTTAAATCATTTCCTATTGTATATTATATTTTCTCTAGAATGAGAAACGGGTGTGTTGATAATAGTAAATGTTTTGACACTATAGTGATGATGGTTGTATAACTATAGAAACAATTGAGAATAGTTTGTGTTGTACTCATGAAAACATTAAGGATAATGGGATGAAGTGTCTATCTGGAAATGTTTTGTTGATATGATACATGCATTTTTTTTTATTTTACATGACAACTAATATAATTATGATGTAGGAAATGTGTAGAAAGAAATTGGATATGTTGAGAAAGACGGTTGTCAATGATGGACAACCTCAAATAGAGAAACTCTATGCCATTCAAGGATGGGTTATAATCTTTGAAAGAAAGTGCATGAGTAAAGAGTACCATGGGTATAATTACCAATCTAGGGATATTGGGAATAAAGGTTCTCATAGTTAGCACATTGCATGGAATTGCTTTGAGGAAATGCATGTTTGCATAGAGGGTAGACAATGGATTTTCCATTGAGGAAAGAGGACCATACACTACTCCACTTAAATTGTGTAGTTAATAAAGAAAAAAGAATTTTGGGTGTCAATGAGTATTGAAACCCTAGTTAGTACTAAAGGAAGAATGCTTGGGTGCATTCAAGGGTAAATTTTAGTTTCATATGCACTGGTTTGGGATCGTGATTGTCCTATAGCAGGAATCACAGTCCTACTGCAATAATGAATGAGAATGATTAAACCTTATGGTGAATAGGTTGGTCAAGATCCAACACACCTTGACAAGGTGCTTGTCATAAGTATGGAAAACTTGAACCCAATGTAAGGGTACATTGGGTATGGATGTGGCCATGAATATTGCCACACTGATTAAATTCAACTGAGATTTGAACTACATTTGGAAAATTTGGTATGTTAAAAAGATACATATTTAAATAATGATATTTCCTTTTTCTATGTACCCTTGAATAGATGAAAATGACATGGATTGTTACTATGCATAGTTTTGAAAATACAATGTGCATGAAAACTAACAATTTGTTTGGCTGAGGAATGTTGAAACTGCAGGAAGAAAAGGGTCTTGGATATGGCAGTGTTGTAAGCCCATAAGAAAGACCAATTTCCTGTTGAGATAAACTGCTATGGGAGTCCCATACTTGTGAATCTGGTTCCTCTGCAGAACAGATCTAAAAATAAATGTGGAAATTGGAATTTGTGGGTGACAGATTTACAGGATAATCATGAATTTGAAATTGATGATAATATATCATAATTTTTTTATACATGTGAGGCGAAAAATATCTATCTCAGGAGGACAGGCAAAGGTTGTCAATATGGAAAGAATGAAAAAGGATATTAATTGGGACAAGAGAACCCTATGGTAAGCCATGATCACCTAGAATATGTTGTGTTGTGGAAACACAAGCTAGAGGGACACCTCAGAAGAACAATTCCAAGGGACACCTCGACTGTAAAGCTCAATGAATTATCTAAAATTCTTCTTGTGCGAGAAATCCTTGGAAAGGAAAGATGCATCTCCCGAGGAACTGTATAGTAGAGAAGGGGATGCCTGAGCCTGGGCTTGGAGGGTGAGTGACCACAAGGAAGAGGAGACTTAGATAATTCTTATAAACTATCGATTGGGATCATGAACACAATGTATTTGCCTAGGAAAAACATTGAGCCCAGATAACAAGACATCCATGTGGATGAAAATTCACGGACTGCATAGATAAGTATTGTGATATATTATGAAAATTTTCCTCTTGAAAATATTTTCGCATGAAATTGTGATTAATATGCTTGTTTTCCAATATTATTGAAAGCAGGTGACGAATACCAAGGGTCTGAAAAGGTCCTGATCAAGGAATAGGATCAATATTTATGAAGAAGTTGAATGACAAAGGAATTATAGGTGTTACTGAAAAAGAATATCAAGGATGGTATTCCCTTTTTAAGGGGGAGGGGATTGTAATACCCTTATTTCCCCCACCTTGTAATTAATCATTAATTATGATCACCATGTTATCGCATGGGACCAATGTAAAGGTATATTTTGTTTAGATTTCCAATGACTGGCTATGGGGGTGAAGCCTTGAATTAATGGCCATGATATCACTAGAGGAAAAAGAGTGAGAAAACTGTGGAGAGGGTTCATTGTGTCAAAATGACCCAAATTTCTCCTTGCTGGAATAATAAACCTCATCCTGATCAGAAGGAGAAATCAGTTAATAAGGAAAGGTCTAGTGGTTGAACTATCAACCTGTTGGCAGCCAATTCAATTTTTTCCATTGCCCTATAAGCTGCCTACACCTATGTCTTCTGAACTTCAAATTGTCGTCGCATTCTGCAAATAGACGATATTTTCATTTCCTGCGACACTTGCAAATCGGTCCCCATTTAGTTTTCACGATTGTAAGCGTGAAAAATCCTCTATGGTTATTTGAGCTGTCATGATCTTTGCATTGATATTTTGAATGGCACTTACCTTTGGTTTATCATTAAGTGGCTAAAAGGATTTTCAAACTATGCCTATTTGCCTATTCTTATGTTGATTGCGCAACTTGATTTTATTAAACTTATGAGGCATTGGGCATATGGGTTTATACTTGATTCTATGAATTGCATAGGGGTCATGGTTTATTTTGTTTTTATATGATGTGATCCTTATTTTTATAGCTCTTGGCTTGTCAATTCTATAATTATCGATTGTCAAAATGTTTTATTAAACATTTGTGAAATAAGCACGTCGTTAACATTTGGGTTTCATTTCACATTGAATATTCATGGTTTGAAATATTATAATGGCGCATTGGTATATCATCCACCGTTTAATTCTTTGGTTGAACGAATGATATGGTTTTGAGCTATGTTATGATTGATTGAATAGAGGATTAATTGGCAGTTGTACTTTGCCATTACTATTATGCATGGCGGTGAATAATTCCACCACCCTCGCATGCGCACATTAATGTTTCCCCTTTGATCGTTCGTAGTTGTTAGCCCAAATGACTCTGCTCCTGTGTGTTGGTGAATGTGACCCAAACCCTTACTATATGCTCGCACCATGGCTCCAATCGTGAGGGTTGAACCGAAAGGCAGCCAAGCTCTTTTGATGTTCGACAGTGCCAGCAGTGACCTTGAGGACAGTGGGTGGCTTCCGTTTATACAGAAACTTGATGGTTTTAACCTCTGCGTTGCTAGGCAATTCGCCATGACCTTTGATGGTTGTTGAGCCAAGGTCGGGGATGTTCAATTGGAAATTGACGAGTAGTTTATCAGTCTTGCTATGGGTTTGCCTGCCACTGGACAACGATGGTCCAAGAATTGCAAAGTAGAAGAAGTCCCTTGGACACTTCTCTTCCAGTCGCGTAAGGTTAGCTCCTGTGATAAAGGTTTGCCTGTGACCATGCTGAAACAGCTTTGGCATGATTTATTGATGATTATCAAATAGTTTATCACCTGCGAAGGTCGATATGGGTTCATTTTCTTACACCACCTTCATTTTCTTATGGTTTTTATGGGTTATCAGATCAATATGCCCTATTACTTGCATAGAAGCATGTTCAAAATGTCTAAGAAATACAAAAGGAACCAGGCTGATAGCATCCTTTTTCACTACGGGCTGGTTAAAATGATTGTTGTCTATCATTTGGGGTTACACGAAGACTGTTGGAACGTTTTCCTTGCTCGCAGCTGTTTTGAAGATTCAAACCCTCAACAGGTTGACAAACCTGTGGTGAGTGAAGACAAGACTGTACCCCCGATACCCTATAGCATTATGTTACCTAAACCCTTACCTGACTCACCTATCGACCTACCCCACTCTGTGACCAAGGATGTCGAGATTGTTAAGCCTGTGGGCAAGAAGCTTAAAGCCAAACCCACTGCAAACTCCAAAGGCAAAAAGAATGCCCATTTAATTTCTCGAATGGTGAGGAACAAGACAAAACCTCCTATCAACCCTAACCCTATCGTGTTAAGTGAAGACTCTGACTCAGAAGTGGAGCGTTTCTTGGCTAGTGAATACCCCTATTCGGAAGGTTTGTGTGTCGAACCCTCGTTTGACTTTGTTTCGAACCTACCCCCTTGCCTACAAAACGACCCTAACTACCCAGGCATTAAGCTGCCTTGTGAAGCCCCCGGTTATTCATCTAAACCCTCTCCTGCTCTGTCAAAACCTACAGTTCCACCCTATGATCAATGTAGCTCGTGGTTAGAGAGGTATTATCTTGATGTGCCAATGCTACAGTCGAGAATTCATTCTTTGGAGGACCAGGTTGCACGGCTTACCAGTCAAAAGGCTAAATTGCAAGCCACTGATAAGAAACAGAGGATGATTGGCTCTATCTTGTTTAAAAATATGGAGTCAGCTACAATGGTCGTGAATTCTAATTTGGCATAGTTTGAGCAGCCTCACTGGTATGTTCTATCACTTGTTTATATAACGAATTCGAATTCTTTGAATAGCTCTTATTACAACTTGTATTTGGTCTGTCACATTATATGCATTATGTACATAGTTTTGTTTTGATTAATGGAATTTCGTTTTCCCAATTTAGCTTCGATTGGATTTTCTTCAATTCAATTGATCATGGTATGGATTTGATTGGTTTGATTTAGATTAAATTGGATACTCTGCTATCATTTGAAGTTGTTTGTATCTATTCTAAACACAAGTTGTTTTTCGTATTTCGATTTTGAACACAATCAAGTTTCGATTCGAATTGGTTATAAAGTATACGATATGATTGGCAATAATGGTTAACTGTTACGATTTTATGTCCCGTATGACTTTCGACCAACAGGAATATAATTTGGATAATGTTCAATATGTTTCTGTTAATATGCACCCAAATCGTGAATAGATACGATTCATGACAGTTATACCCACCTGGTTGATTCGCATTGGTTACTCCACCATGTTATCAGTTCGATTCATATTGCAATGAATATGCTGTTTAAATTTGATTTGAGGAACGAAAGTGACTATATCCAGGTTCACGATTTGTTTCTATAATTAAACTCAATCGTAATTTGATTATTTTCCCAACTAATAATTATAACCTCTGTTGATTCTATTAAGATTGTGATCATGATTTATCGATCCTGTCTGTTGACTGTGCAAGGATCAATCACGAAATTCGTTGGGTTGATGTTGTTAAGTATGGTTTCATTTGAACATAATCAAAACAGTATTTCTATCTTTACATTTGATTGAACGATATGAATCCATTGTTATATCATTATAGCTATGACAAGTGGAAGTTGGTTGTGTTGGATTAGATCATATCACATACGATATCACTCATTATTGATTTCATTTGGATATGAAATAGTCTCGTTATTGTTTGACCCGTTTTTATGGTAAAAGAAAAACAGAGTATTCTTACCACTGTTTTCGATTGAATCACTTTTGATTTTGTTTAATTTGAATGATAAAATCATTTGAATCATTAGTGATTCATTTTTAATGTTTATTGAAAGAAAATTGGATTGGATTATTTTAAAGAGATTTGATTTGATTTTTATTTGATCCTATATGTTATTTTAGACTAGCTACAGAATCAGATGATTCTGTAGCTAAGTCTGTAAGATTAGATTTTTATTGTTTTGTTAATAAAATATCTTTCTAACTTGATATTTTTGGTCTATT
>JZKD02S1841230.1:0-54597 GCA_000966675.3 Picea glauca | reverse complement strand
TGTGCTTTTGGAGAGTGTATCTCTCTTCCTACTCCAAAGCGCTAGCCTAGCTAAATGTTGGTGTAATAGAGCCCTAGAAAATAGTTACTAGATAAATTTTATGATTACGCAGTGTATGACTCTGACCCAACAATGCAAGGATGAGAATGAAACTTATGTTGTATGACTCTGACCCAACAATGCAAGGATGAGAATGAAATGTATCACTTTTCGTTCAATGAATCCTATGTATGGGAGAGAGAGAAAAATTTCCAGATCAACCTTGAACTACAATGAAAAATTTTCTTTAAAATGTAAATGCAACAAATCACGCATCAAATGACAATTCTCTATTGCTTCTTTTTCAACAATTTCAACAATTTGATTTTCAATGTTTTTAAAGACAAAAACAATTTTTTGAAAGAAAAAACTTTTGTTCACTTTTCAAAAAGGACCCTCACTATGCCAATGAGAGTACAGAAAATTAAAAAATCAAAGAATCAAGCAATGATAAGAAACCCAATCCACTCTTTCAATGAAAACAAAAATAAAGAACAAACCAATATAGTATTTTCAAATGCAAAGAAAAATGACCTTTCAAACAATAAGAAAATAAGAAAAGACCAATCAACTCAACTTTCTACCAATCATTGGTTCTTAACTAATCAAACACACTCAAATTCCGAAATCAGAGAGTATAGTGTTGCCAAGAAAAGTCAAGAAACGAAAGTCAAGACAAAAGTGACAAGAAGAGCCTTGAAATCCTAAGACTATTCATGCACGTAAATGAAGACAAGAAAAACATCAATCAATGGTCCAAGAAACTTTTATGAGGCAATCAAACTGATCTGGGCAGTTAAAAATACCAAAACTCAAATCCAAAGTTTTGAAAAATTGAGTTCGCAGGCAGGCAATATTACACAGTGTAAGAATCATTGATTCTCCCAGGTGAACCTTGAGCAGGGTGCGAGGACCTCGCACTGAAACCTAAAGGCAGAGTGTGAGCTCTACCTATTCTCACAGGCTGCAATGAAGTACAGTGTGAGAATGTCTGAACATAATCAAAATGTTGGAAAATGAAGCAAAATTAAAAAAGGCCTCTGGACCTAGAGGGTCTATTAGGATATCCTAAAGACTCAGAGATTGATAAGACAGGAGAAAAGTAAAACCAAAGAAAATGGCCACAGAAAAACACCAAAAGCCACAAAGAAAATGGAATGGATCCTCAGTATGATCGCCAATTTTTTTATTGGATAAATCCGTAGGTGCGGACACTAACCAATCTCCCTAGATCCACCTGAATCTAGAACAAAGCAAGACAGAACATGACTCTTTCCCTAGATTTTGATCATTGAATTAACTAGGAGGCAAGAACAAATAACATACCTTATTATCGCTTCCTATGGTCTTTGTTGCTCCCGCTTCACTCTAGTGCTCTTGTGCAGCGAAGACCAAGACAACGCAAACCAACCAAAGTGAAGATAGCACAATCTATTCAACAGTCAATCTATGTATATGATCAAGGAATTATACAATAAAGTGGAAATAGCTTTATGGGAAAGGGACACGGTAATGTATCATATTAATGGAAAGTAAAGATTACAACCTGAGCCTTGATGTCGCAAACTTCCTTTCGATGGCCCTTGGCTCCGACACACACACTTTCTCACTGTTTGTATGAAGAAGATCAACCCTTTGGATAAACTTGCTGGAGCCTCCAAGCTGATGTTCAATGCTGGGTCCTTCACACAATTCTTTCACCAATTCTCCAATGAATCTTGCTTAACCTTTTCCATGAGAATTCTCTCAATATATAGGAGAGAATGAATTAGTTACTTGGATAAGAATGATCCCAAAATATCAGGGAATCTAGTACTAGGATAACCATTCGAATGCCAACCCATCCTTCTAGAAGATTCCCTTCTAGAAGCATCGAGAATTCATCTTTTTCCTATCTTTAGGAAGAGTTCGCACCCTAGAAGTTCAACACAGTGTGAGATGTTCGCACCCTGGCTTAAGGCATCCTGCGAGAATGGGTCATTCTCGCAGGCAAATGTATTAGCAGCCTGCGAACCTTCTTCAAAAGTGAGTTTTCTGGGAAGAGACGAAAGTAACTTTTCTCAGGAGAAAGTTCTTATGAAGAGCCAGAGTACACCATCATCAATACATCATCATGATGACCAAAATCATGGGTAACATCTGCGACTTGAACATGTAAGTGTGGTAAAAGGAGGTTTCCCCCTCGAAGAGGCTAATTATCTGAAATTATCTCTTTTTCAAGGCGTTGAGTACTTTTCCTGAGGTTTTTCTATGCTATATTGATGTTTGGTTCTTAACAGTGGGTGTATCAGATCCTTTGCTATATATTATTCAAGAGTCAGACCTACATGTAACCCTAATTATTATGTAAAGGGTATAGGTCAGCCCTATCTTAATATGACTAATAATAAACAAGATCATTAATATTGTTAATATTAATTATAATAATACTAATATATTTGACTTAGAGAGGTCATCCCTGTTGAGCCAATAGATGCCTTTTTTGATTGGTCAAGTCTAATATAAGTAAGGGATGATTCTCCATTATAGAATCATATCTTTCTTCCGTGTTTTGAAATTACAGAAAATACATCTACTTGGAAAAGCTGCACACCACTCTTGGGCGCTAGTCTTCTAGGGCTTAAGCACTCTCTTTCTTGAGAAGACGAAGAAAGAAACTAGGAAGTGGTGTGAATTAAATAAAATCCCCTATAATAACAACAATGAATTTTGCTCGAAGAAGTCAATGTTGGCCAAGATGAAAGCCTCAAATTCAGAGGCACATTATGAATATATATCAGATCTGTACAATGGGAAGTATAGAATTGATTCATAAGCCAATGCTACATTCACTACCACTAAGGTCTGACCAAGTGAACCAGAAGAATAGGAGGTAGGTAAGCATTTTTTTCAGCCACAGATGTGGGTGAAAGTTACTTCGGTATACTTCATTGTCCATAACGGAAGACAAAAGAACCTGATCTTATAGCAGGTCATCAATAGGTTGGACCTATCAACTACAACACACCCATAACCTTACATGATCAGGTGGCTCCAACAAGGGAGATATATTTTCATCATCCAACATTGTTTCCTTCCCTACAACACCAAGCCCTTCAAGGATAAGGTATTGTGTGAAATTTCCCCCCTTGAAGTTTGTATTTTTATTTTAGGCCAACCATACTTGTGGTAATATCATGGTATATATGATTCTAGATATTGTAGTGTTATTATTACTTTGGGTAGACAATTGTACAAGATATCAGAGATAGCTTCGCCTACTACCATTTCTTTGATCTCTAATAGGAAATCCAAGAAGGTTATTTCACATACTGAGAAATTTGTCCTCTTCATGATTCACTCTCAAAATGAATAGGTCATGACCACATCCATGGATTCTACATAGGGCATCTACATGCATCATAATCATGTGAAAAAGGTCATGGAAGAACACAAAGACATATACTCCTCACCCACTAGGGTACCACTGTAGTGTCCAGTCAAGCATTCAATCGATCTAACCCTCGGTGCACCACTACCCAATGGGATTGTATATCACCTCTCTCTAATGGAAAATGAGAAAATACAACACCTTATGTTAGTAACATTTCTTGTCCTAGGCACAAGAGTATTCAGGTCTGCAATTTGCATGAGGAGCGCCCAAGCGCAACGCGAAAAAATCTCGTTTCAGGCTTCCAAGCAAGTAAGCAGGCGAAATTATATTTTCGACGGTCCAGATTCATCCATAAGAGCATATCGAAAGTTGGCAGGAAATCGCGGTTAGCAGAGTTGCATCGAGATTAGCGCAATGGATAGCGCCGATATTGTGTGCAGGAAAGGATAGCAGTCGTCCATCCAAAGGATGTGTGGCACGAGATCTAGTCGCGTCAGCGTTTCGTCATTCGGGAGTTTGAAGGGTGAGGGTTCTATGTTTCTCTACATCTCAAAACCCCGAACCCCAAAGCACCGAAAGCGCCCAAATTCAGGCCCGCAGTATCACAGAGTAGTATCAGTTGTCCATCCAAAGGGGACACCTAGTGCACGATTAGGCTCCTCGCCTTTTCTCCCATCGTGACTTCGAGGTGCAAGCAGTAGCTCCTTCATAACCCCGAAGCGTGAAGTGCCAAGAGTGTCCAGGAATCGGGCCCATGGCATCACCGAGTGAGTTTAGGACCGTCAGATTTGAGAGGAACGCATGGCACCGAATAAGGCCATCTCGGTGTTTCTCTCATCGCAACTGTGATAAGCAAGGATCATATCCTTCCTATTCACGAATGTTGAAAGCGCCTTTGAGAATAAACGTAGGGTCACAGCCCGTGGTCACTTGGGAAATAAAAAGAGTTGTGCAAAAGGGGTCAAAGACGTCAGGTCTAGTCACCGAAAGGTTCATCACGATCTCCAAGTGCCATTTGATTTGACCTCAATCCTAGTTTTCGCTTGGATTAAATGAAGGTGAGAAGGGGTGGTTGAAACCTCTCCTCATGCATTAAGTGTAAGGTATGGAGGGTATAGAAAGCGGTCTTCTCGAGAGGGTCCTGTGTACCCATTTTTCCAAAGAATCCATGATGAGTCCTCGACTAGACAGAGGAGGTCTGCACACGCTAACTCGGCACTTAATGGCTCAGCTACTCCCCTTACAGGAGCCATGCGTAGTTAAGGTGGCGTCTGACGAAGGATATCCATCCAAATTTGGTTGAAGGGATACCAAGCCTTGGATGCTTGAGCACGCCTTTGTTAGGCGAATTTTCTGAGTATATAGACTCAGTCTTTGTATTTTGTAATCATTTATGGTTGAGCAAGGATCCTGGTTGTAAAGATTTAACGAAGCACTATTATTCCTAGTTATGTGTGTACTTTTGAGACTTCTTGCCTTATGAATGTCAGTTTATTTCACGTCTTTGTTTACACTGTATTAGATCAGCTCGAAATTGGACGATCCAGTCGAGATGTAACTGTTATAGGATGATGTAGGTTGGAGCACTGTGACAGTTGCATTGTTTCTAATCGGTCTTTCTAATTTTCTTAGCGCTGAACGACTTGGAATTGGAGGAAACAATCAAGTCCCCCTTTTAGTTTCTCGAAGCCCTGAACCAAGAGGATCTTGCATTCAGAGTTTTTCTTCTACAAGCTACTGAAAGGTCTGCTGCCCGAGGTAGTTTTTCCACTCTTCTCTCCAAGTCTTCAACCTGCTCATTCTTAAATCAACCCATTGACTGAAGTTAGATCAAGACCTCCTTTGTTCCTCACATTCCAGACCTAGTCCCTGAGTTAGAGTGATATCTCCTCGAGTCTTTACCCATCTTATCACCCATTAAAAACTATCGTGACATAAAACTAATGGGCGTTGGGCTCTGCTCCTGTAAGCAATACAAGAGTGACTTCTGATGCTAACACCTTATTCAAGAGTTTCTTCAAAGGGGGCACATACAACCCAACTCGTCACCCTGCAGAAGCCTAATTTTACTCATGCAAAAGAAATATGGGGCCTTGAGACTATGTATCAACTATGGGGCCCTAGAAAAAGTCATAGTCAAAAATTGGTACCTAATTCCCTGAATTGACCACCGTCTTGACCAGATGAAGGGGAGAAATTGCTTTCATAAGATTGATCTGAATTATGGCTTCCACTAGGTTCTAATAGAACAGAATTATGTATGGAAGATAGATTTCAAGTCCAAAGAAGTTCTTTTTGAATGGCTATTCATGCCCTCCGGTTTAACAAATGTGCTAGGAAATTTCATGAGGTTCATGGACGATATGTTGCAGCCCTTAACCAAATCTGTTTCCATGGAATATCTGGATGACATGTTCATCTTCAACAAGACTTGGGCAGAACACTTTTAGCATATTTAATAGGTACTTGGAATTGTGCGACAACACAAGCTATATACTAACTTAGAAAAATGTTCCTTTGGGATTGGGACACCAGGAAGGGCATCCCCCTTCCTTGGAGAACTAATAGAAACTTCTATTGTAATCTAGTCTCTCCAGTCTGAGAATAAAGGCTTGTGAAAATAATGTACTATATTAATTTATGATCTTTGTCAATGTCATTCGGTCTCTTAATTGTAATTAATAATTCACCATTCTAAGTAATTAATGGCGATGTCTAAATTAGTGAATAGTTAGTTTTGTCAGTAATCGTTGCGGGAAATATCTCTTGCTAGTATGAATGCGCAGAGAAATGCAAAAGAATAAAGTGAAAATTATTGTTTTTGGAGATCATCTTGATTGTTTAAAAAGGGGCATCATCCTCTAAAAGAATTGAAAAAAAAAATTTGAATATTGTGTTATCTATTCTTCTTGTGTGTAAATTGATTTTTCGTTTTCGCTGAGACGAGTGAGAGATCATCTTGTTTTCATTTTACTGTTTGATGAGTGTTTGAGAGAGAATGTGCACCAAAGGAACTAGTGCGCATATATTTTTCTTTTAAGAGTATGAGCCAAAGTCGCCTTCAGTTCATTGGTTGGCAGTGCAAGGAATAGACTAGGTGTCTATATTCAAGAGAAGGAGAAGAAACAAAACGTTCCCATTTTTTTTCTACGCAACAAGTGATCTAGATGTCTCCATCCATCAAGTCTCATTCCCTTCTTCCTCTTTATTGTGTTATCCATCCAATTTACATGTTCTACTGAGGGTGTCCCTCATTGAGGTCTATCAATACGCTCCCTCATAGAAATCAAATCTCCATTGTAGAATATTCCCTCACACAATCAGATCAATTGGTATCAAAGTAAGTTTTTTCTTTGGGAATAGAACTTCATCCACCAGATCTAAAAAAAAAATTGTGTCTTCATCCTTCTTCTGACTCTCTTGCTTAGAGCATCACATTCACCCTTATTAGGGTTCCTATGACACCCTCCTCAGGGTATACTCAATGCCTTATGACCATGTCACCTCGACGAGAGGCCTCCGATGAGGAATCCAACGCAAACACATCAATTTCAATTGAAGACTTAGCACAGGATCTCCAAGAACTGATTCGACTCCAATGATGATGGCCTCCAAAGACCATGCAGTTGGACAACCATTTTTAGTTACCCAAGTTCGTCTACTAAATGAATGTAGAGATGGTCGATTCATGGATCCACAGCCTGTCCACTTACTTCGATACCTCACCTGAGATGGATGAGGCCATGAAATTGCAAATAGCCATCCTTCAACTAGAAGGAATCACACAAACACGATGGGACACACAATTGGAAAGCCTAGAATTGATTGTAGAGCTTGGTACACTATCTTCCCTGAAAAGTGGTTTCATTGCATCATGGGATATGTTTTGTCAGGAATTGAGGGAACACTTCTACCCTCCAGGCTATCTTCAAAATTTCCTCGCCAAGTGGTTACAACTCCCTCAACTGGATGAACTGACCAAGATGGTGAAGTCTCTGTCTACAGAGATGGAGAGAATGAAGGTGGAGGGGAGGAAAGCATACAAGGGCCTTCAAAACACTGAAAATAAATGAGGTTTCAGGAGGCCAAACAATATTACTTCCCCGACTGTGCAAAGAGAGAGGGAAAGAGACAGTGAAGACCAGAAAATTTAGGACCCTTTTCAAAAAAAAATTATGGCTGAGGAAGAAGAAGGGGGAACAGATGAGCTTGATCCTAAAATCCATTGCTTTGGATACACTCCTCCTTTTCCTCATCTCACTCAATTAGCATACGAGGAGTCTCTCATGGACGGTCAGCTAAATGAACTGAGCAAGGGAGACAAGGCTAGTGGTAGCCAAGGCAGGTATGATTTTAGGTCTAAGAAAAGGACAGTAGCACCTAATGTTCCTGAGCAGTCCATTAGGATAGAGAAACCTGCTAATGAAGTAGCATACAGTCACGGAGGTAAGAAGACCTGACCCCTCTCTCCCATAGTCCAGAGTCATGTTCCTAAAATAAGAGAAATCTCGAAGCTTACATCTTCTTTCAATTTCAAGAATGAAATTCAAAAGATCAGAATCCCTGTGCCCCTAACCGAATTGATTAAATATGAAGGGTTCAAGAAACACTTCTCTGAGATTTTACAGTCTGAGGTCTCATGCCTTCCCACAGTCTCTATCAATTTTCAAGATGAAAAGCCTGCAGTTATTCTAGGTCCTATGGTAGAAGACAGGAATGACTCATCCCCTCCCTTCTACACTTCCTTGAACATACATGACAAGGTACTGCACAACTTCTTGATGGATTCGGGGGCTTCTCACAACTGCATGCCCAAAAATGTCATGGAAGAGTTAGGGCTAGAAGTCACTCGAGCCTATCATGACCTCTATTCCTTTGACTCCAGAAAATTTCAATGTCTAGGAGTTATCAAAGACCTGGTCGTGACCTTGTTTTAGTTGCCCATGAAAAGTGTGGTCATAGATGTTGTAGTGGTTGATGTCCCCCCCAAGTTCGGTATGTTGTTATCAAGATCTTGGATGAAAAGATTGGGGGGAACCTTGCAGATGGACCTCACATATGCTACTATCCCAGTGTTTGGAAGAGAACATAGGAGGTTATACAGGGAAGCCCAACTGGCCTATATAATTAGTGATGAAGCCAACCCTACCAACCATCCCATTTTTTCCTTGGACACTGATTTAGGTTCTAGTGTACTACAACTCACTAATGCTCCCGAGCCTCCTCTAAAACTCGGAAAGTTGCTCACCACTTCCCATAAATTTCCTCCCTCCATCACCCCCGTCTGGAAAATGTTCTTTGATGGAGCCTTTTCCAGGGAAGGCACTGGAACTGGGGTGTTTTTTGTGTCACCTGCTCAGGAAACCATATCTCTGTCATACAAACTAGAATTTGAAGCTACCAACGATGTGGCAGAGTATGAAGCTCTTGTCCTAGGATTAAGAGCCACAAGGGAAATAGGAATTCAGGAAGTAGCAGTGTTCGAAGATGCAGAGTTGGTGGTCCAGTAGATTAGAAACGCTTATCAGGCCAAGCATCCTCGACTCATGAGATACAAAAATGAGGTATGGGACCTAATTGATAGTTTCTTCTCAGCATTTAACATTTATTTCATCCTAAGAGAGAAGAAGATAGTGGCAGATTCCTTCACTACATCAGCAAGCAATTTCAAAGTGCCCTTGCCACCCAAATTCAGATATGATGTAGAAGTAAAATACAGGCCCTCCATACCTGAAAATGTCAAGCATTGGAAGGTGTTCTTGACATTGTAAGGTGTTTGAGGATGATCTTGAGGTCAAAATATTCTTGGAGACCATTGAAGAATTTTCAGAGATGCATATTGACCGAGACTCTATCTCTGAAGAAAATCTTGGTGGGGGTAATTGTTTGAATAAGATTGCAGAGTATAACATTGTGCAGCTGCCCAGCAATCATATTCCAAGGGGACTGGTTCCTTTGGAAAGACTTTTTGATAGAAATGATGTGTCATTAAAAGGGGAAATATCGGAGGATGACACTGGTACTATTCAATGTAACATTGGCACTGAGAGTGAGCCCAAGTTTTTCAAATTGTCAAGAAGTTTGACAAAGGAGTAGAGGTATGAATATGCTAGACTTTTGAGGGAATTTGTTGATGTTTTCGCCTGGACCTATAAATATCTCAAAACATATGACACTTCTGTCATCGAGCATAAAATATCGTTGAAAAGGGAAGAAAAACCATTCAGGCGGAAGCTAAGACAGATCAATCTTATGTTGTTTCCTATCATGGAGAGGGAAGTGAAGAAGTTACTACAGGCCCAGATCATCGTGCCACTGAGATATTCAGAGTGGGTAGCCAACTTGGTACCAGTAAGGAAAAAGAATGGAGAAATCAGACTCTGTGTAGACTTCAGAAACCTAAACAGGAGCTCATGGAAGGATAACTACCCCTTACCAAAGATGGAAATTATACTGCAGAGGGTAACAGGAGCATCCAGGATGTCCATGATCGATGGCTTCTCCGGCTACAATCAAATCTCTATTCTGCCTGAGGACAGGGAAAAGATGGCATTTACCACTCCATGGGGAAGATTCATGGGAACATTCATGTATGCCAAGATGTCGTTTCGATTAATGAATGTAGGGGCAACATTTCAATGTGCAATGGACATATCTTTCATTGGGGAAAAGGATAAATTTGTGGTCGTCTATCTGGATGACAACACAGTATTTTCAAAATCTGATAAAGAACATTGTTGTCATATCAGGAAGGTTTTCCTGAAATGCAGGAGTTTTGGCATTTCATTAAACCCCAAGAAATCTTTGTTCGCCATGCAGGAGGGAAAGTTACTAGGCCACATAGTATCAGTGGAAGGAGTCAGGATCGATCCTAGCAGAGTTGAGGAAATACAAGCCTTATCAATCCCGAGGTCCAAGAAGGAGGTCCAATCTTTCCTTGGTAAGATTAATTTTCTGAGGAGGTTTGTGCCTAACTTTGTTGAGGAGATAAAACTTATAACATCCATGTTAAGAAAAGGAAATGAAGTGAGGTGGACTTCTGAATCGCGACATTCCTTTGAGAAAATAAAGAAGGCCTTGACTGAAGCCCATGTGCTTATCAATCCCAATTACTCAAAGGATTTCCTTATTTTCTCCTTTGCCTCATCCGACACGGTGGTTGTTGTTTTACTACAGACAAACGAGGTTGGGCTAGAGCATCCTATTGCTTATTTCAGCCGAGCATTGAGGGATGTTGAAGTCAGGTATGACTCTATGGATAAGCAGGCCTATGCCCTGGTAAAAGCTCTCAATGCATTTAGAATCTATGTCATGCAATCAAAAATCATCGCTCATGTCCCCTCAGCTGTTGTTAAAGACATTCTTATTCAGCCTGACATAGACAGGAGAAGGAGTAAGTGGATAGCCATGATTATAGAATTTGACCTGGAAATAAAGCTTACCAAATTGATCAAAGGTCAAGGTTTAGCCAAGCTATTGGCTGAAGCCAATTGCCAAGCTTTGGGGGTAAGTTTCATCAATGAATGCTCAGGAATTCAGCAGGGTCGGCCATCTGAAATAGACCCTCAAAGGGAGCCCCCATTGGCTTGATGTCCCTGGTATAAGGATGTCATATATTTTCTGCAAGAGTTGCGGCCTCCAGACAACCTACAAAGAAACAAGGAAAAATATCTGAAGCTCAAAGCAGTCAGATACTGCCTTATCGATCAAGTTTTATATTGGAAAGACCCCCTGGGGTTGCTTTTGAAATGTGTAGATCCGCAAGAGGCTGACAGGATCATGGTTGAATTTCACGACAGCCTATGTGGAGGGAACCATTTCTGGAAAACTACAGCCTACAAAATCCTCAGGGATGGATACTACTGGCCCACTGTATTCACTAACATCTGCAGAAGGGTCAGAGCTTGCATCAAATGTCAAAAATTTGCAGGGAAACAACAGCTCAAGTCTCTGTCGTTAAATCATGTGGTTGTTTCAGGACCTTTCCGGTAATAGGGCCTAGATTTCATTGGAGAAATTAACCCCGCTTCCAGTGGGCAGCACAAATGGATCCTGACTGCTACCGATTTCTTCACCAAGTGGATTGAATCCATCCCCACTAGGAGTTCTTCCCACAAGGTCATCATTGGATTCCTGGAATACCTCATCACAAGATTTGGCTACCCAAGTAAGATTGTCACTGATAACATAGCCTCTTTCAGGGATGAGTCGTTAGCCAAGTTCTGTGAGAAATTCGGTATCAAACTAATTCACTCCACCCCATACTATCCCCAAGGCAACGATTTAGTAGAGTCCTCCAACAAAATCCTGATAAGGATCATCAAAAGACTGTTGGAAGACAACAAGAAGGCCTGGCATTCAAGATTGAAATTTTCTCAATGGGTCGATCGAGTGACCATGAAGAGATCTATAGGCATCTCTCCTTTCCAATTAGTCTATGGAGCATAGGTTGTTTTTCCTTCTCATCTAGCCATTCCTGTAGCAAAATTCCTCCAAGATCGTCAAGAGGAGCTTGATGACATGATCAGAAGAATTCATCAGCTAGTGGAAGTCCAGCAGGACAGAGAGCAGGTAATGGGTAGAATTCAGGACCATCAGCAAAGGATCAAGTAGGTTTTTGATAAGAAGGCCAAGAAGGAAGAGTTTCATATAGGAGATCTGGTACTGAAATGGGATGCTCCTAAACAAGATAAAGGCAAGCACGGAAAATTCGAAGCCCTATGGATCAGGCATTTCAAAGTATCTGAAGTATTCTCGAATAATACCTACAGGCTACGGGATCTGAAGGATCAAGAAGTTTTCAATGGCCCTATGAATGGGCATTTCCTAAAAAGATTTTTCTCTTGAGCTGCACATGGCTCTTTCGTGGTTGTAAATATTTTTTTTCTTTCCGTCTTTAAGTTTTAAATAAGTGACCCCATGGCCCAACAGAAAGGCACTGGAGCTGCAAAATGAGTCCTTAAAGAATCACAGGGATGACTCTATTCCCCATGGAGCCTAATGCTAGTAACATTTCTTGTCCTAGGCACAAGGGTATTCAGGTTTGCAAGTTGCATGAGGAGCACCTAAGTGCAATGCAGAAAAATATCGTTTCATGCTTCCAAGCAAGTAAGCGGGAGAAATTATATTGTCGACGGTCCAGATTCATCCATAAGAGCAGATCGGTGGTTGCTGGGAAATCGCGGTTAGTGGAGTTGCACCGATATTAGCGCAATGGATAGCGGCCATATTGTGTGCAGGAAAGGATAGAAATCGTCCATCCAAAGGACGCGTGGCGCGAGATCTAGTCACGTCGGCATTTTGGCATTCAGGAGTTTGAAGGGTGAGGGTTCTGTGTTGTTCTACATCTCGAAACCCTGAACCCCAAAGCGCCGAAAGCGCCCAAAGTCAGGCCCGCAATATCATGGAGCAGTCTCAACCGTCCATCCAAAGGGGACACCTGGGGTGCGATTAGGCTCCTCGCCTTTTCTCCCATCGCAACTTCGAGGTGCAAGAAGCAACTCCTTCATAACCCCGAAGCGCAAAGTGCCAAGAGCGTCCAGGACTCGGGCCCACGGCATCACCGAGTGAGTTCAGGACCATCAGATTTGAGACGGACGCGTGGCACCCAATAAGGCCATCTCATCGTTTCACTCATCGCAACTATGATAAGAAAGGATCAGTTCCTTCCTATTCACGAACGTCGAAAGCGCCTTTGAGAATAAATGTAGGGTCACAGCCTGTGGTCACTTGGGAAATAAAAAGAGTTGTGCAAAAGGGGTCAAAGACGTCGGGTCTAGTCGTCGAAAGGTTCATCGCGATCTCTAGGTGACATCTGATTCAACCTCAATCCTGGTTTTTGCTTGGCGTAAATGAAGGTGAGAAGGGGTGGTTGAAACCTCTCCTCATGCATTAATTGTAAGGTATGGAGGGTGTGGCAAGAGGTCTGCTCGAGAGGGTCCTGTGTACCCATTTTTCCAAAGAATCCATGTTGAGTCCTCAACTAGCTAGAGGAGGTATGAACACGCTAACTCGACACTTAATTGCTCAGTTACTCCCCTTACAGGAGCTATGCACAGTTAAGGTGGCATCTGACGAAGGATATCCGTCCGAATTTGGTTGAAGGGACACCAAGCCTTGGATGACTAAGCACACCTCTGTTAGGCGAATTTTCTGAGTATATAGACTCAGTGTTTGTATTTTGTAATCATCGATGGTTGAGCAACGCTCTCGATTGTAAAGATTTAACAAAGCACTGTTATTCCTGGTTATGTGTGTACTTTTGAGACTTCTTGCCTTATGAATGTCAGTTTCTTTCACATTTTTGTTTACACTGTATTAGAGCAGCTCGGAATTGGAGGATCCAGTCAAGTTGTAACTGTTATAGGATGATGTAGGTTGGATCACTGTGATAGTTGCATTGTTTCTAATCGGTCTCTATGATTTTCTTAGCACTGAACGACTTGGAATTGGAGGATCCAATCAAGTCCCCCTTTCAGTTTCTCGAAGCCCTGAACCAAGAGGATCTTGCATTCAGAGTTTTTCTTCTACAAGCTACTGAAAGGTCTGTTGCCCGAGGTAGTTTGTCCACTCTTCTCGCCAAGTCTTCAATCTGCTCATTCTTAAATCAACCCACTGACTAAAGTTATATCAAGACCTCCATTATTCCTCACATTCTGAACCCAGTCCCTGAGTTAGAGTGATATCTCCTCGAGTCTTTACCCATTTGATCACCCATTAAAAACTATCGTGACATAAAAATGATGGGCATTGGGCTTTGCTCCTGCAAGCAATCCAGGAGTGACTTCTGACGTTAACACCTTATTCAAGAGTTTCTTCAAAGGGGGCACATACGACCCAACTCATCACCCTGCAGAAGCCTAATTTTACTCATGCAAAAGAAATATGGGACCTTGAGACTATGTATCAACTATGGGGCCCTAGAAAAATTCATAGTCAAAAATTGGTACCTAATTCCCTGAATTGACCACCGTCTTGACCAGATGAAGGGGAGAAATTACTTTTGTAATACTGATCTGAATTATGGCTTCCACTAGGTCCCAATAGAATAGACTTATGTATGGAAGATAGATTTCAAGTCCAAAGAAGTTATTTTTGAATGGCTATTCATGACCTCCGGTTTAACAAATGTGCTAGGAAATTTCATGAGGTTCATGGACGATATGTTGTAGCCCTTAACCAAATCTGTTGTCATGGCATATCTGGATGACATGTTCATCTTCAACAAGACTTGGGAAGAACACTTTTGGCATATTTAATAGGTACTTGGAACTGTGCGACAACACAAGATATATACTAACTTAGAAAAATGTTCCTTCGGGATTGGGACACCAGGAAGGGCATCCCCCTTCCTTGGAGAACTAATAGAAACTTCTATTGTAATCTAGTCTCACCATTCTGAGAATAAAGGCTTGTGAAAATAATGTACTATATTAATTTATGATCTTTGTCAGCGTCATTCGGTCTCTTAATTGTAATTAATAATTCACCATTCTAAGTAATTAATGGCGATGTCTAAATTAGTGAATAGTTATTTTTGTCAGTAATCGTTGCGGGAAATATCTCTTGCTAGTCTGAATGCGTAGAGAAATGAAAAATAATAAAGCGGCAATTACTGTTTTTGGAGATCATCTTGATTGTTTAAAAAAGGACATCGTCCTCTAAAAGAATTGAAGAAGTTTTTTTGAATCTTGTGTTATCTATTCTTCTTGTGTGTAAATTGATTTTTCATTTTCGCTGAGACAAGTGAGAGATCATCTTGTCTTCATTTTACTGTTCGATGAGTGTTTGAGAGAGAATGTGCACCAAAGGAACTAGTGCGCATATCTTTTTCTTTTAAGAGTATGAGCCAAAGTCACCTTCAGCTCATTGGTTGGCAGTGCAAGGAATAGACTAGGTGTCTATATTCAAGAGGAGGAGAAGAAACAAAACGTTCCCATTTTTTTTCTACGCAACAAGTGATCCAGATGTCTCCATCCATCAAGTCTCATTCCCTTCTTCCTCTTTATTGTTCCATCCATCCAATTTGCATGTTCTACTGAGGGTATCCCTCATTTAGGTCTATCAATACGCTCCCTCATAGAAATCAAATCTCCATTGTAGAATATTCCCTCACACAATCAGATCAATTGGTATCAAAGTAAGTTTTTTCCTTAGGAACAGAACTTCATCCACCAGATCTAAAAAAACAATTGGGTCTTCATCCTTCTTCTGACTCTCTTGCTTAGAGAATCACATTCACCCTTATTAGGGTTCCTATGACACCCTCCTCAAGGTATACTCAATGCCTTATGACCATGCCGCCTCGACGAGAGGCCTCTGATGAGGAATCCAACACAAACACATCAATTTCAGTTGAAGACTTAGTGTAGGATCTCCAAGAACTGATTCGAATCCAATGATGATGGCCTCCAAAGACCATGCAGTTGGACAACCATTTTTAGTTACCCAAGTTCGTCTACTAAATGAATGGAGAGATGGTCGATTCATGGATCCATAGCCTATCCACTTACTTCGATACCTCACCTGAGATGGATGGGGCCATGAAATTGCAAATATCCATCCTTCAACTAGAAGGAATCACACAAACACGGTGGGACACACAATTGGAAAGCTTGGAATTGATCGTAGATCTCGGTACACTGTCTTCCCTGACAAGTGGTTGCATTGCATCATGGGATACGTTTTGTCAGGAATTGAGGGAACACTTCTACCCTCCATTCTATCTTTAGAATTTCCTCGCCAAATGGTTACAACTCCGTCAACTTTCCAATCAGTCAATTCAAGGATACATCCATGTCTTCTGTAAGTTGCACATCAACTACATGTCAATGAACCAAACAAGTTATTAATAATTAATTTCAATTCTATTTTATTGTTACCTCTCCGGCGGGAGGTAGATCTTTTTGACATCGCTTCTTTGGACAAGGCTTTCTTACAGGCCTTAGCCGTAGAAATAAAGGTGGATCCTCACATTCGATATTATCCATATTAAACCCAGGCTGATAACCCACCTTCTTCTCATTTGCAACCTTATCCTTCTTCCTCATCAATGACCAACAATGTAGTTTGGTGTAATTTTCACAAGACCAACTCCCATAACTCTGCTGACTATCAAGCCATTAAAAACAACCACCCCCATCAAACCTTTTTTGTATAGGCCACACCTACTGAGTTTCCTTAGGAAACAAAATTCATCTCTCTCACCAACCCCACCACAGTCGACCCATCCCTCATTCTCATGATTACGCCAAAACCAAGTCGTCCTAACCTTCCCCTATTCACTCACAACTTCCAAATTAAAAATGAACTCGCCACTCTCATTTTGGACAATGGCAGTAAAAAAAATATGATATCGCAAGGCTTAGTCCAACATCTGTAGCTCCCCACCACCCCACACCCTGATCGATATCACCTTGGTTGGGTAAAGAAGGGAGTTCCTTGCATTGTTATTTCTCGATGTTGCATCGTCACTTTCGCCATTGGTCCTTTTCGTGACACTGTGATCTGGGACATGTCCCCATTATATTGTTTTGATCTCCTTCTCAACCTTCCTTACCAATAAGACCAACAAGTGGTGTATCACACAAAGATGCATCAGAACAACCTTAATAGGCTAGGCGCACCTATGTACTTACTTCATTGTCTATCACTACACCACCATCGTGAATCAATACCACATCCACTCACCATGTTACCAATACCAACAATGTCTTTATGTGCTTGACCCTCCATGTTTAGCATGAGAACCTCACTAATAAGACACCTCCCACAATACTGCCTCTACGCCCATAATTTACCATTATCTCTCAGCCTCCCTCAAGGTGCCCACCCCCTCAAGCCCTTTCTCCATCCATCGATCGCATTCATGATGCATACTTACCCAATGCTCCATCATCTTGACTAGTTACCCAAGACACTATTGAACATCCTCTAGTTACCTCTTACCATTCTCTCATCCAAGACATAATTAAATATCATTATCCCTTACCCTAGATCACCTCTTAGTTTTCTCTTGGAGAAAAGTGTAAATAGGGAGGTCACCCAGTGAATTACCAATCTAAGACCCTGTCCACAACCAACTTTGCTTATTGCCACTACACCAAATAATTCAACCTCTTGATGTCAAATTTGTAGAAATGGCACCTTTACAACAGGGCCACGCCCTCTTCCACAAACTTCTTACCTTTCGAGGTCTGTATTTGATTTCAATCTCGGGTGCCCACAGATATGCCTCTCATTTTGACTACATCGGGATCAACACATCAACACTGAGAACAATAGGCTGACAATAGTGGTGTGTGCAATTTATCATAGGAACACATTCCATTCGCAACGTGCTTACAAGTAACACCAGATTGCGCCAAGAAACATCATGTTTCATACCTATTCAGTAAACAATGCCAAACTCCAGAGATAGGACAATTGGATGACAGTCGATACAGTGCAACAAAATTCCCTTAGTGGGTGGCGGAAGCAGGGACACTTTCGGATCTAAACAGGGAGGAATTAGGCCACCAAGAAGGGCACCTCCCTTCCTTTTATAACTACTAGAAAATTCTATTGTAATATGATCTCGCCAATCCAAGAAGAAAGGCATGCAAAAATAATGTACTATATTAATTTTTAATCTTTTTCAGCGTCAATCAGTGTCTTAATTGTAATTAAGAATTCGCCATTCGAAGTAAATAATGGCGATGTCTAAAATAGTGAATAGTTAGTTGTGTGAGTAATCCTTGCAGGAAATTTCTCTTTCCATTCTGAATGCGAAGAGTAATGTAGAAGAAGAAAGAGACAATTATTGTTTTTGGAGATCGCCTTGATTGATTAAAAAGGAACATCATCCTCTAAAAGAATTGATGAAGTTTTGTTGAATCTTGCATTATGTATTCTTCTTGTGTGTAAATTGATTTTCGTTTTTGCTGAGATGAGTGAGAGATCATATTGTTTTCATTTTACTATTCAGTGGGATTTTGAGAGAGAATGCACACCAAAAGAACTGGTACACATCTCCTGGTATGCTAAGCATATGAGCCAAAGTCTTCTTCAGTTCATTCGTTGACAGTGCAAGGAATAGACCAGGTGTTTATCTTCAAGAAGAGAAGAAGAAACACAATGTTCCCATTTTTTCTCTGCACAACAAGTGATCCATACATCTGTTAGAAAAAAAGGACCATGGAGCAATAAAATAAAATAAAATGTGGAAACAAAACACATAAGATACACAATACAATAGAGACACGAAATTACGTGGTTCACCCAGTGTGGGCTACATCCACCAGAGAAATTACCAGGTTTTTCCTTTATTATTATCCAACATATGAAGGGATACAACCTACAACAAACCCATTGTAACTTCATCTTCTTTCTCTCACAGTATCCTATCTCAGAATACAATATTCTCCATAATGCATAGCCACAATAAATTTCCCTTATAACAGAGGGTTGCCTTCTAGGGAAAAAAACCCTAACATAATTTCTATCGTTAGATCTACAATCTTATAATGAACGGTCCAGATTTACAATGAAATTACAATATACATTTACAAGGAAATTTTTCCTTTGGGGACCCGATTTCCCCTGAACCCCCCAGCCAGGGGGATAGATCCCCCATGTGGAAGAGTGTACATACTTCTGGGGTGTAAATACTTCATGGGGTATAAACACGGTTGAAAACAAAAGACCTCTGAATCAGGAAGATAATCAGACTCCACAACCAACAACACCTCCATCAATTAAGTTGCATTCCCTTTCTCCTCTTTATTGCACCATCCATCCAATTCTCATATTCTACTGATCGCATCCTTCATTTTGGTCTATCAACATGCTCCCTCAGAGAAATCGAGTCTCCATTGTAGAAGATTCCCTCACACAATCAGATCAGGGATGAAGAAGGTCCAATACCTAGGCTACATTTTTTATGAACATGGTGTGCATCTAGATCCAACCAAGATCTAATTCATTCGTGACTAGCCATCCCTAACCACACTGACCGAACTTCATATTTTCTTAGGACTTGCCAACTTCTATTGCATGTCCATGTTGGGAATCTCCCATATTGCATGGGCCCTCATCCAAGTGACCAAGGGTGGTGGCAAGGAAAAAATTTTTTGGGGTAATTCACAAAAGTGTTCAATGATTTGAAACATCATTTTTTTTAACCCCAGTCCTATATTTACCTGATATGAAAAAGCCTTTCAATATTGAGGTCAATTCTTCAGATTGTGTTGTGGGTGTATTTCTCACTCAACATGGTCATCCAATGGCACATCATAGTGATACTCTATCATATGTCTTATGTAATTACCCCACATAAGAAAAATAATTGTATTCCATTGTATAATCATGTCGCCATTGTAAGCATTACATTCTAAGGAATGAGGCAATCAACCATATTGATCACAAGACTCTATATTTCATACAAACAAAAGGAAAATTTCAGAATGATCACCATCAAAATCATTCCACATACTTGTAACAATTCCATATCAACATCAAACATAATAAAAGGAGCACCAATTGTGTCATTTACTGCCTCGTTTGACCTCCAGTTGTTGAACTAAACATGGTTCTTCGCTCTTGTGGAAATGAGGCCTCCAAGTGGTCCCAATTGTACTAAAGAGATCATAATTTTTCTACCACGTACCAGTTGTTGGGCACATGCATGACTATCATGAAATTTCACCTAAGGATGGAATTTTATGCCATGTAGGATACCTCTTTGTTCCTTCAAGAGAGTGTGAGAAGCTGATTTGGAAATATCACTATAGTTGGATGGAAGGACATTTTGGCATAGAAACAACTGTGGTAGTACTACAAAATCATTTCTAATGGACAAAAATTTTAGAGGATGTGAGCAAGTATATCATGTTCTTCACTACATGTGCCATTTCCAAAACAAACACTAAGAAGCAAGGTTTGTACACCACTCTTCCTACTCCCTACAAGACCTGAGAATCCATCTCAATGGACTACATGTATGGTAATCCTTCAACTAGGCAAGGAAATGAATATATTTTTTTGGTTGCTGATCAATTTTCTAAGATGGCCATTCTAACAGCCTGCAAGAAGAGTATCAAATTTGAGGCCAATGCCAAGATTTTATTCGAATGAGTGTGGGTACATATTGGTATACCACATAAAATCATCTTAGATCAGGATAGAATATTCCTTAGAACATTTTGGTCGAGCCTTGGGGAACTATTGGACACCAAGCTGAACAAATACATTGTCTTCCACCTCCAAACTAATGGCCAGACAGAGGTTGTCAATAGGATGATCATTCATATGTTGCACTTGTACAACTCCAAGTATCCACAAACATGGGATGAGAGTATCCCATATGTTCAAAATAGATACATCATATCTCTCCATAGCTCGATTGGACACAACCCCTTTTAGGTAGGGCTAGGGTTTCAACTATTGGGTCTGATTGATTTCGCACTGCCCCTTGCGACCACATAGGAAGAGTATTCCAATGTTCAGCCTGAGGCTGACAAAGCCACCAATTTCATTAGATGGATTCAACACATCTTCCATTAGGTCCATGAAATTTTGGAAAAATCCAATGCTAAGTACAAGCAACGCCATGATAAACATCGGGTGCCATACAAGTTTCATGTGGGAGATCAGGTCTAGTTGCATTGGAAAAAAAAGAACCTTATAGGGCCCCATTAGAATTTGTGTCCACTTCTCTATGGACCTTACACCATCATCAAGGTTGTGGGTGCCTATTATTTTGACCTAGTATTCCCCTCTTCCTTGGCCTACACCTTGTGTTCAATGTGTACCTCCTTCGGCCATACTTCCCACCATTATTGGACACATTAGAGATTGGAAAGCAGTTGAAACTAAAAAATCTCAACCTTGACTACATGGAATAAGAATTCATTGGTCATATTTGGGACACTCAAATCAAGGGGACTCACCAATAGAGGATCGAACTTTATCGGGTTTTCAAATCAAGGAAGATCTTGCAACAAGGAAAGTGGCTCACCTGGGGCCAAGTTCAAAAGAAGTTTCCCATAACATGGGGGCACTCAATGTAATATATATTATTTCTTCCAAAGGGTTGAGGATTTATCCAGGTGGATGTTAGTGGCCACCCATCTATTCCACTATCTCAAAGAATAGTTTTCTATTTTAAAAGTTTTTTACAGTTTTTCGGGTGCCAAACTTCCAAGGTCGTTTTGAGGCCCTAAATGATTTTTTTTTGGCTAATAAATGCCTAGTTTATAGGTAAATATAGATTATATGCTGAAAGAAATGTGTACTCCTCGAACAAATTTTTCCAAGGGTGTATTGAGATCCCAAAATGAAGATCGTATGAAAAATTTACGATCTCAGGAAGTTGACATATCAACTACCCCCATCAGGCCCCATAAACCTTTTGGTGTTTCATATCCTAGTGTTAAGGTTTTGTATGTTTAGGGTTTTCTCATTTCTTTTTTATGTTAAAAATTTCTTTGGGGCCTCATTGTACTCATATTATTGTGAATGACCATAGTCGTCATATCTCTTCTCAGAGATAAGCTACCACCATTTGAAGAAGTTTGTCTCATTCTCCATTTTAGAGTTTCATCATGTTCTCTTTATTAATAGAATTCAAGTTTTAATGTATCTCTCTGTGTTTCTTTTTTATACATTTGTATTTCATTTCATTCCATTTATAAACATGGATCACATTTATGGATTGAATCTTCTTGATACCCATATTAGTTATCATGGCATCCATGCTTATCAATTCTGGAGTTTGTCTATGCAAGTCAAATTTATCCAATGGATGGACCGAATTAATATAAATGGAAATATTTTTCACCTTTTACTCTTTTGGCTCCATAACTGATATATTTAATCTTCCTTGCTCATTGTCCATGACTGATATCATTATGGTTTGATATACATCATCATCATAAATTTTAGGTATAATAATATTTTTAATCATAGAAATTGTATTTCTGATTTCCATGAAATGATGAACCTCTTCTATATTATGTGTTTGTTCAGTAATCCCTTATTTTTTTTCATTTTGAATTACTACATTCTCGGCCTTTTTTTATGATGTTACCTCTACAGTCATAGAAAGACCCTTTTTTGTTGGAATTATTTCTTCGGGTAACTCAAGATATTCTTCTTCATCAAGTGCTTCCAATTTCCTTTTTTTATGTGATCCTTCTTCATTTGCAATTTATTTTGCAGTCTTTCTTTTATGTGTCTTCTCAAACTGATGTTGAGTTTGTGTAATGGGAGAATTCAAAGGTTTCACTAGAGCATTCATCTGAACTTGCAAAGTATTCTTTACTTCCTCCCAACTATCTTGATTGGCCAACAACTATATCTATTGTTTCTATTGATGTTGATAAGGTGTTTGTCAATGTGATATTCTTTTTGAGGAAATCACGGAATGGGGATCATACTTCCATGACTATCCTTGTAGAAATACCATAGCTGAAAGAGGTTTTTTTGTTACCTACAATGTTCATATGATATTTACAACAAACAGGTCCAACTTATTTCTTTAATTTAAAACTAGCCTTATATTTCCTTGACACAAAGTGAATATAATCACAATTTAGTCTCTATCTAATGAATTCCAATGCAAATATTCTTGCATTTAAGAAATCGGGTAATAGAAAAGGTCGAATCTCAAAGACATAAACTATAATTTCGATATAGTTATCAAACTATACCAATATCCTACTCTCTTATATGAGCTTAACTGTCATAATTGCTTACATTCCATGAAGATTCTAGGGGTACCTTCATTGTATATGATCTGATAAGTTTTAGACATAAATTGACCAGTATATTTTGAAAATCCAATATCTAATGGATTATTCTTGATCAATGAGGTCCAATGGACAATTGAATATGGGTTACCAATGCCATCTTCAAACTTTAATCCACAATGTGTAGAATGACATGCTTGAGAAAACAAAAAGAGGTGTACTAGATAATATTGGTACCTAAAAATTTTGAGAGACTCAAATTCTGACAGTTGATGATTTATTTGGTCTGTTAAAAATTGTGGAAAATTGAATTTGGTCTTGGGTTTGGTCATAATTGGGAAAATTGATACCATAATTTCTAATACAAACTCATCAACCACTAAGTCATTGTCTTTTCCAAATATTACATAAATCATAAAAATAACTTCTTCTTCTTTTTTCAGGAAACAAACTCAATTCAAGAATGGCATTATCTACAGGGGTATCAAGACTTTTGTACAGTTAAGTCTTTAACAGAGAAACTCTCTCTTCGATTTTGAACTCTTTGAAACATTTGGCCATTACAAATTCATGTAATGGTTAACTATGAATGTTTAAAGCCACCTAAACATTTCATCAATAACTTTAGGGATTAATTCAATGAGGACAGACCCATCCTTGGAAATGAAAGTTCTCTTGGAGGAAATGTATTTTGAGGCATAACATGCCACAATATTAAGAAAATAGTAGACTTGGGGCACTAAAAACATTGCTAAATCAGGATCCCAATCGTGATAATCATCATCCAGATACTTAAATTTATGGCTAGCATGATGTTTTAAATCTAAAGCATCAAACAATAGGACAAGATAAAAAAATATCATTTTCCTTGTCAACCAAATCTTCCTTTTCAGTAACCATATTTTTCTTATCTTTAGTGGGATTAGGAGAATCCATTTTTAAATAAATAAAAATAGGACGAGTTTGAAAGGAACCAGATTACCTATGGAGAGATCTGGGAAAAATATTCAGACTCAACAATAATGGCAGATAGCGTTGGATTTATTTTATTCGATGCTTGAGCTTCAATAAGTCAATATTTTGCCTTTGTACCCTTTCAATAAAACATTATACTGTGTTGCAGTTTTTTCTTGGTAATGGATTTATTTAAATTTTAAATAAAACTTGATTGTTACATTTTTTTACCGCTCAATGTCATCATAGGAGAGACGCATCAATCCCCAGTGAATTGCGGGGGGTTTGGGCATCGTGAGCTTAACCACGGACCTGGGGGGGCGTAATATTCATATGTGTTACATGTCAAACTAGATTTAAGGATATTAAAACTAGATTTATTTAATTAACGTATAAACCTATATAATGATACAAAATTTGAAATTCCTACGAATTTTGGATTTTAATTTAATTTTATGTAACTAGTATAAAAAACTAGAGTCATAAATATAAAAAATAAATATTTCAATTTTTTATAAAAAAAATTGGGTTATGTTATAACATTAGGCTCCATCTTAGGATTGTGACTCCATGCAAGATACTAAAGAACAATAGACCAATTGTCTTTATTGGGTTATGGATTCATTATTCTAAAAAATTATAAAAAAATTCTAATCAATGATATTTACTTCAAAATAATAGTAACCTTATCTTCTCTCTTTTAAGATGAATATGTAATTGAAGAAACTCAATCACAACCAAATTCAGAATTTAACATGTTTATACAAAATTTGATCATAAATGGATAAAAATACTTTACTCATCCAACTTTAATGAGGAATTATTTTAGGGTAATATAATTCTAATTTTTGGCTAAAGAGTGAAATTTGTGACTAGTGTTCACACTTTCAAAACTTGTAAGCTTATGAGGCAATTATTTTGGTCAAAACAAAGTCTTTGTGAGGAAACTATTTATAATGAGTAATAAGTTTTAAGATGCTCATTAGAAATATTTCTCATCATCATGGTGTTTCTACATTGTCAAAAAGAATCCATATACTATGGTGTAGTCACCCCTACATCGCAGGCCTTGCCTCACTTCCATCGAGCCTCCATAGCCCCAGTGAAGATACATGCATTTCCCACTCGAATTTCCTTTGACCATCGCTTTTAATTGAATTAACATTTTTAAGCGGTGGGGCCAATCAACATGCTTTTCAAATTTAAGGGATGATCTCTATTTTTCAAAGTTGATCTAGAAATACTTGAGTGATGAAATATACTCATAAATATTTTCATTTCCTCGTTTCTAAATTTGTCTTTCCAAAAAAAAAACCATTTTAGTGTTAAGTCTTGAGTTAAACAAGCAGTTATAAATTTGACGATAAATCCTCTACCTAGAAGGAATTACCTAAAATACAACTTTACAACTTTCATGAGAAAATTAACAAAATGTTATCCTTTATGGTTTGTGAATAACATGTCAAAATCTAAATTGTTAGTTGAGACAACCATTTCTATTAATATTTTGGAATGTGAGAAGCTAAGGACTTATGTTTTCAAAGAGGAGAATTATTAAGCGATATGAGAATAATTTGTTTTGATCATCTATATAAGGTAAAAGAAAAAAAACTAAAACAAAGAAAAGATATTATATATAATGAATGAAAAACTATATTTAAAAATTGATGTAGTGTTTCAGGAACCACCCATTCACACACAATTCCAACAAATTTCCTTCCAAATTTTGAAGGGCGAATGAATTATTTCCATCAACTATACCAATATTGTAGGATCCTAACCTCAAATGATTGAAATTTCCATGTTTGTTAGGATCCTCTTTTCTAATATCCCATCTCAATACTAAGTCACTAGGGATGAAATTTTTATGTTTTTACATTATCAAAAGGAAGTTTTGGCTAAATATTTAAAAAAAAAATCGAACAAAGTGTTTCCATTGTTGACTATTGTTTACCATGTCCAAGAGTATGTTTTACTATGGTTGACCTTAACCATGTTTGACTTTGGTTTTCCATGGTTGAATATGGTTAACCATGGTTTAGATTGACCTTGAACAAAGTTGAGCATGGTTGATCAGGTTTGACCTTCACCATGGTTGACTATGGTTGAAAATGACCATGGTAGACTATGGATGACCATGCCCATGGTTGACCTTCCTAGACCATGTGGAGCTAATTATCGTGGGTCATGTAGAATATGTTTAACCATGGTCTACTATATCACTATCACATTGTAATGTTGATGAGGTTTTGTTGGTCACACTTTGACATGAGGGTTTATTTGTCACATGACATTGTGAGGTTATGGTCATCACATCCTGACACGAGGTTTTGTTTTAAACAATATGGAATTGGAATACATTTGTCACATTCTAAAAATGGAAAGCATGTGCAACTCTCATATTTCGAAGGGAACTAAGAAACAATTTTTTTTCTGGGTACAGGAATTGTTGTGCAGGTTTTTTTCTAATCAAGTTGATAAATGGAGTTGTAGAAATATGGAGTGATTGAGTGATAAATCACAACAAATTCCCTTGCTTGGTGGATAGGAAACTAATCTTCCAGAATTCTTGTGGGAGGAGGAAAGTGACCTCCGCCCTTGGCTGTTGCTGAATAGAAGAAAGAGTTCTAGGTGTAATGGTTAAGACTGATCTACATTTGCAACCTATCTTTGGTTTTAATGAGAGTAGACAAAAACAACTAGAACCTCTACAAAAAATTTAAAATAAGGAGATGGACCCCTTTCCCAAGATTGATTATGGGCTAAATATACTCTGGAGTTCTGTATTAAAATACTTAGTAAGTAACATACTTCGAAATTGTATTTTGGATTTAAGGAAATAGTCCAAATGTTGTTAGACATTAAAATTTATTATAAATAAGGTAAAATGGTTAATTAAATGTTGATCATGAATGTGGTAAAGGAAGTGTTGGGGCACTTCTAGATGCCCAATGGGTCATATTAACATCTAGTGATGGATGTAGCCATATAGATATGGTTTGGATCATAGTGAGGGGAATCTACAAAAGGATTTCCTTGATCAGAAGGTATGTTGATCAAGACCAATTGGAAGCTAGATTGGTTGTTTTGTTACCTTGGGCACGGTTATAATTTCCCAGACTGTATTTATGAGTGGAAAATGTTTTCATGGAAGTTGAGGAAATAGTGTTTTCTTGCTATTTGATATCGTGTAGAAAGGTAAACATAGTTATTACTATGTATGTTAAACTGCCAGGTGGATGTCATGTGAATGACTACAAGTTCCTAGCCAAGAGGGAAGCTCAATGTTGAGTATCTCTATAGAACTTGTCATGAAAATGGCAGTAAGATCCTTCGGATAAGGATCTGAAAGTTTGATATGTCCATGAAGGACTAATCCGGATTATTTTCGGCACGAAATGAGAGTGGAGATATAATAAATCAATGTACAGAGATATCTCGGATATCTAATAATATAACAAAAATGTATCAGAGATGCAACCATAAACATAGAGATACAGTAATACACAATTTTCTATTAATGAGCGAAAATGTACAAAGACTGTAAAAATACAGAGTGAAAGACTCACTAGAACGGTGGCATCTTATCTCTGAGAAGAGATGTGTCTGCCACTCACATTTGCAAGAAGATGATTTTACAATGAGGCTCCAAAGGCATTTTTATAATAAAGAAAATCCAAAACCCTAACCCCGAAAGATGAAAAGCCAACAGTTTTGTGGACCTCGTTTTAGGAAGTTTGGTGTATCAACTTCCCAAGGGTGTAACTTTGGCATACAATCTCCGTTTGGGGCGTACGATAGCTTGTTGGAAAGGTATAGTTGAGGAGATTCATTTTTGGGTCTTAATAAGAGACTTTGGCTATCATTCAGAAGCTTGATCCTGAAAAACCTTCATTTAGGCCCTCAAAATGGCCCCGGAAGTTAAAAACTACTAAAAATAGTAAATTACCAAAATTGCCAGAAAATTGTTTTGAGCCAGTTGGAAAAGGTGGGTGACCACTGATATCCACTTGGATCAAGGACATGGAAAGGGGTACAAGAAATGATCTTGCATGATTAATGTTTATCTATGTATGTATATGCTTAAGTGCATGAATTTGATGCAATGCGAGGTTGCTTGATATGAAGATTGGTATTAAGACCAAGTAGATATGAAGGATATTAAATGTGCAATTGATGCATACATATGATGTATGAGAATATGTATACTAAAGGAATGATTTGATTGCCTAAATGGGTGAAATGTAAGGTAATAATTTCACTTGCCAAGATTGAATGAATATCGTGGATGCATGGCCGACTCTATTCTGAAGAGTCAAGAAAGTTTGATTTTTAATGATAGCTTGAGAGGAATGTGTTCCATTTCCTTAGGAAGGGATAGTATAAATAGATGAAAGATTAAATGTGTAATGATGCTTTGTTTTCATGATAAAATGAAACATGATTATTCCTTTGAGGACTGCATGAGAACAATTGTGAACAATCATGGGTTAAATGATTTATGATTATGCATGTGGTTAGATGTATCATGAATGTAAGATTAAAAATAAGGAATATGTGTGGATAAATAATATAGAGGAATAAAAAAGATGCATGTTTATATTCCTTATGGAATATTTGGTAAAAAAATAAAGCTAACTCAAGGTTGAGGCCATCACAGATAGTGAAGTATACGCAATAAGGAAGTTGCATGTTGAAGGAGTTCCCTGTGGAGGAACAGTGTGAAGACTCTGTCAGGAGAACAGAGTCACAACCTTAATGACTGCTGAGAATTGAGCGGTGGGTTGCAAGACTATATATATATATAGAATATGTTCTCCCGACAGAGTATATATAAGGTTGTGACTATGTTCTCCCGACAGAGTCTTCACATTGTTCCTCCACAGGGAACTCCTTCAACATGCAACTTCCTTATTGCGTATACTTCACTATCTGTGATGGCCTAAACCTTGAGTTAGCTTTAGTTTTTTACCAAATATTCCATAAGGAATATAAACATGCATCTTTTTTATTCCTCCATATTATTTATATAAGAATCTTGGATTACATTTTAAAACATCATGCATTAATGGAAGACCAACAAATGAACATTGGCCATTCTAATAATTGAAAGGTAATGTGTAGAATGCACAGGTTCATGATTCATTATGAACAAAAAAAATTATATTGAAGCATGTTGATGTATCCAAAAGGTTAGGGTGAGCCTAACCAAGGCTTCTCAAGGAAAAGAGTAGGACGATCCCAATAGGGAGTAAATTACAAAAGCAAAGAAGGAGAAAAGGGGGAATACTTTTCTCACTTTTAAAAATCTGAATTTCTTACAGAGTTGTAGGTCTTAAATGGGAAGTTGTGGAAAAGTGTACAGGTGGTAAAAGAAAAATAAACCCTCGAGTATGATTAAATTAATAGGCTTGGATGAGCCGTGTTAAGTAAATCCAGTAAGGCCTTGGAGTAACTCAGATGGAATGAAATTCCCATACTGTGTAGAAGAAGTTGGAAAGGAGGTTAAATCATTTCCTATTGTATATTATATTTTCTCTAGAATGAGAAACGGGTGTGTTGATAAAAGTAAATGTTTTGACACTATAGTGATGATGGTTGTATAACTATAGAAACAATTGAGAATAGTTTGTGTTGTACTCATGAAAACATTAAGGATAATGGGATGAAGTGTCTATCTGGAAATGTTTTGTTGATATGATACATGCATTTTTATTTTTTTTTACATGACAACTAATATAATTATGATGTAGGAAATGTGTAGAAAGAAATTGGAGATGTTGAGAAAGACGGTTGTCAATGATGGACAACCTCAAACAGAGCAACTCTATGCCATTCAAGGATGGGTTATAATCTTTGAAATAAAGTGCATGAGTAAAGAGTACCATGGGTACAATTACCAAACTAGGGATATTGGGAATAAAGGTTCTCATAGTTAGCACATTGCATGGAATTGCTTTGAGGAAATGCATGTTTGCATAGAGGGCAGACAATGGATTTTCCATTGAGGAAAGAGGACCATACACTACTCCACTTAAATTGTGTAGTTAATAAAGAAAAAAAAAAATTGGGTGTCAATGAGTATTGAAACACTGGTTAGTACTGAAGGAAGAATGCTTGGGTGCATTCAAGGGTAAATTTTAGTTTCGTATGCACTGGTCTGAGATCGTGATTGTCCTATAGCAGGAATCACTGTCCTACTGCAATAATGAATGAGAATGATTAAACCTTATGGTGAATAGGTTGTTCAAGCTCCAACACACCTTGACAAGGTGCTTGTCATAAGTATGGAAAACTTGAACCCAATGTAAGGGTACAATGGGTATGGATGTGGCCATGAATATTGCCACACTGATTAAATTCAACTGATATTTGAACTACATTTGGAAAATTTGGTATGTTAAAAAGATACATATTTAAATAATGATATTTCCTTTTTCTATGTACCCTTGAATAGATGAAAATGACATGGATTGTTACTATGCATAGTTTTGAAAATACAATGTGCATGAAAACTAACAATTTGTTTGGCTGAGGAATGTTGAAACTGCAGGAAGAAAAGGGTCTTGGATATGGCAGTGTTGTAAGCCCATAAGAAAGACCAATTTCCTATTGAGATAAACTGCTATGGGGAGGAAGTCCCATACTTGTGAATCTGGTTCCTCTGCAGAACAGATCTGAAAATAAATGTGGAAATTGGAATTTGTGGGTGACAGATTTACAGGATAATTATGAATTTGAAATTGATGATAATATATCATAATTTTTTTATACATGTGAGACGAAAAATATATATCTCAGGAGGACAGGCAAAGGTTTCCAATATGGAAAGAATGAAAAAGGATATTGATTGGGACAAGAGAACCCTATGGTAAGCCATGATCACCTAGAATATGTTGTGTTGTGGAAACACAAGCTAGAGGGACACCTCAAAAGAACAATTCTGAGGGACACCTCGACTGTAAAGCTCAATGAATTATCTGAAATTCTTCTTGTGCAAGAAATCCTTGGAAAGGAAAGATGCATCTCCCGAGGAACTGTATAGCAGAGAAGGGGATGCATGAGCCTGGGCCTGGAGGGTGAGTGACTGCAAGGAAGAGGAGACTTAGATAATTCTTATAAACTATCGATTGGGATCATGAACACAATGTCTTTGTCTAGGAAAAACATTGAGCCCAGATAACAAGACAGCCATGTGGATGAAAATTCACGGACTGCATAGATAAGTATTGTGATATATTATGAAAATTTTCCTCTTGAAAATATTTTCGCATGAAATTGTGATTAATATGCTTGCTTTCCAATATTATTGAAGGCAGGTGACGAATACCAAGGGTCTGAAAAGGTCCTGATCAAGGAATAGGATCAATATTTATGAAGAAGTTGAATGACAAAGGAATTACAGGTGTTACTGAGAAAGAATATCGAGGATGGTATTCCCTTTTTAAGGGGGAGGGGATTGTAATACCCTTATTTCCCCCACCTTGTAATTAATCATTAATTATGATCACCATGTTATCGCATGGGAACAATGTAAAGGTATATTTTTTTTAGATTTCCAATGACTGGTTGTGGGGGTGAAGCCTTGAATTAATGGCCATGATATCACTAGAGGAAAAAGAGTGAGAAAACTATGGAGAGGGTTCATTGTGTCAAAATGACCCAAATTTATCCTTACTGGAATAATAAACCTCATCCTGATCGAAAGGAGAAATCAGTTAATAATAAAAGCTCTAGTGGTTGAACTATCAACCACCACAATGAATGGAAGCATGGAGGGTCTGGCTAGGGAAACAGAAAACTGTCAACCCGAAGTACCACAGAAGGCATTTTTTCCTGCAGGCCTAGACTAACCCAATTTTCCTTCTGACAGAAGGAACAAGACAGTTCAAGAACCTTCCTGAAGGGGATAAAAGGCGTGCAAAAAGAATACATGCAAAATACACAAGAGGATACGCACGAGAAGAAGAAGATCGTGAGAGGCTCTCCAGCTGAAAAGAAGAACTAAAAGATTCATAACTTGTTTTGGTTCTTGAAAAGAACAAGAGAAAAGATCTCTGAGAATTTACAGGAGAACATGACCTAAGAAGGATATTGTGATCTTGATGTTGAGGAGGAATATGATAAACCTCAATGATACTATGACAGAGAAAGAACCTCTGAGAAACTGTGAAATTTCCCTAGTGATATCATGGCTTGGCACGGGGGTGGCAAGAGCATTAAGAATGAATGCTTTTGAGCCTATGGTTGGGTGGAAACACGAACACCCATAGTCATTCGATTGGTGACCAAATGAAATAGATAACTATTTTGATGCCTATATACTATAATTGAAATGCATGATTTAGTTATCTGTAAATGTGATAACTTGTTCCTTGCATGAAATTGATGATAATGGTGTTTATTTTCCTTCTGTAAAATATTGCATTTGTATGATTGTAAGGTAGAAATATTGGCCTCTAGTATGGTCGGAAAAAATCTTGAGGTGTTTTCCCTAAGGAGTTACCTCTTAGTTCTATAGTTGGAACAAACTTTAAGGGACTTCCATAGTCACTTTGATTCCTCAAGATTACCCTATCCCTGAAGTAGAAATTATGTCCAGTGACTGGAAGGTGCATCCTTCAACCTATCCATCCAAGAGATCAGGGGTTCATGCCCCAACCTTAGTCAAATCTTGGCTAAATGTTGAGTGTATCCCCCAGAATTTGATAAGGTTCCATATGACCCAGTGATCCGAAAAATATCTTTTAAATGATTGTGGTTGAGTTTTTAATTATATGTGTTAATTAACCATTTATGAAGCTGAAAGAAAGAGGAAGGATTTAATGAAGAAGCATAGAAGCCATAAGACAATATATAGATCTTAACCAAAGCAATAAGAACAAAAAACCATAAAAAGAGAAGTGATAATGGATTTCGGCACAAAATTGTCTATGTCTCCAGGCCTTTGTCTCAGTGGGGGAGGCTTCTTTATTTCTGTTAAAAGCTCAAAACGTACATTGCAACAATGCCATTAGACTACAAGACTGATCTGGTCATGTTCTTCCAGATCTCTAGAACCTACCAGAAGAAACAACACACAAAACGGATGATCGGAGCTCCCATAAATGGCCCGCAAGTGTATGCTCCTCAACAGCTTCCCCACATAAAAATGGCTTTGGCTTGGCTTCCCTTCAACATAAATCTGCTTTGACTATCCTCCATGGCCTCAAACAGGCCTGGTTTTTATAGATATGAAGTTGGTTATCCATCCCCAACTTCCTCCCAAAATCCGGCCTCAAAAAGATCCCAATATCCCCCAAAAATGACCAAAATCTCCATTAACAGGCCTGAAAATCACTAAAAAATCATATTTTCTAATGTTAAAAAACCATTTTCTACAAATAAAAGGGATAAGCCCCTAACTAGGTGTGTTCCCCTGGTCTTATGGTACTCTGTATGGGATCAAGGTCTAATAAAAGGATGCCTTAGCTAGGCTAGGCCCCTTTTGGAGTGTGCCCCCCTAGTCTCATGGGATATCCTTGGACCCTGGGGATGGTGCTTATCTTTTGGGTGCGCATGAGAGGGAGCACCCTCCTTTACTAGTTTGTGGTCATGTGCAGTAGTTTGAAAATGGGCTGGGGCATATCCCCAACCCCCTTTTTGCCCCTTTTCACTTTAGCACACTTTATTTAAACTAAAGTGATCCTTGTTGAACAGGAAACAGAAGGGCGCATTGGTGGAGGGACTTTGTCAAGATTTGGGTTGACCCAGGAGGTCATGGGATCAAACCCCATGGACTCCATAACATTTTTCCATATGAACCAATTGACCAATCCCATGGTGCCACGTGGCAGCCCATGACTGGGCTATGTGGCACCCAACAATTCGTCAACAAACTGCCACTTGTCAACTGCTGGGTGGATCCTTGTCACTGACCAGTCACCTTATGTTGGGCTACCACTTGTCGCAAACTGCCTCTGCCATGTCAAAATTGTTGATTTCATGCTGATGTCATCATTTGACTGGACCTATTGACTTTGTGCCTATTTGGGAAAATGGTCAGAGTGTGATAACTCTCACATATTGCACTCGTTTGAGAAAGTGAATATATGGTCGGAATCAGCGCGATGAGCCATTCGCAGTGGAATTGGTTTCATCCAATTCTGAGAACTTTCATTTTTTATCCTTTTTTATCCTTATCAGACTCTTGGATCCGATTCTGGATCACCCAGGGTTGCAAACCCCTCTCTACGCCGAAAGGATGGAAGTTATCCTGGCTTCAAATCTTTGAAAATTCGAAGCTCCATGACAAATGACTTCAAAACCATCGAAAACATATGAAGGCCAAAGTCATGAATTGATAAGGACCATGGATATGGGAATCCATTGGAAATATCTATCAACCATTATATCGAACCTAGTGAAGGGGTAGTGCTAAGTACTTCAGAGAAGTCCCACTTCGGAAGAATAGAAGTGTTCTAACACCAAAACTCCCAAATGTCGGAGTCGCGAAGTTAATATGGGTCGTTGAGAGTAGAGGGATGCATGTCCACAAATCAAGGTCTATTCATAATTCTGGTTCTCCGACATAATCAAAATACAATCACAAGAGTTTGCAAGTTTTTCGAAGCTCCAAAGGCCAGAACAAATCCTGGCCATTGGCATCAGGTGCACATGGCGACAGATTGCGTGTGGTTTGGAGTTTGGAACTCCAAAAGGAAGTGTTGTTCAAGGCGGGAAAACCTTTGAACATCTAAGTTACGAAGTGACATGAATCATCGATTTGAGTTTGCATCAGGATCCATCCTATCCATTGGATCCATACTGTAGTTAGCACTTCGGCGAAGTCTTACTTTAGGAGGATGGTGATGTCATGAAATTAAACTCCCTGAATGTCGAAGTTGTGAATAAACATGAACCGTGGATATAGAGACCCTTCGGGATCTCTCCTGGCCATTAGATATAGACCATGGTCAGCCTGATGTTGATCACTCTGGGAGCAAGGAGGAAGTCACACCACAAACTCCCTGAACTTCGAAGTTACGAATTAATGGAGGTCATAGATCCAGGGATTGCGTGGAAACACCTTGACCATGAGATTGAAAGTCTTGGAAGTTCATCAATATAATATTATGGGATGATGTGGAAAGATAACATCACCCAAGGTGATGTGGACCCACAAATGATGTGCCATGGGTCACCTAGATTCATACATTTTGTAGACCCTATATGACCATTAAAATGTGGCATGTCTCACCCACTAAAGGGACCACATGTCATATATGCCTTACCATGTGTCACCCTTTGGCACACATTCGTTATTCTTACTGGTGGGTGGAGTACTTGAGACCCACTTGTTCTGACCCCTGTGTTTAATATGTCACCTCAAGCAAGGGTGAACCCTTTGGGATTTCGGGACTTCGGAGGATTTGCGTGCAGAAATTAAAAGGGGCGTTCAACGATGAACGTCGAATTTTCCCTTGAGATTGGTTGTTAAACAAGGATGAGTTTCCACCATTAGATATGATCGTGGATGGACCTTCACCATAGATGTAGGAGCATTGGATAATCTCTGGGGCTTCAAGGTACATGGAACAGTACGAATGAGATGAACCTACATGGACACCATGTGGCCCTTCACTGTCAATGCCCAAAGAGCCTTGGAAGGGCATATCTCCCAATCCAGAGCTTGTATTTGAGCATGACGATAGTCGTTGGAAATATTTGGGTGAGCAGAAGATGACGATGTCGTTAAGGAGAGGTTTGGAGATGTTTGAGAGAAACCAAAATTTTGACATCCCATCCTTTAGATGTTGCCTTAAGGGGTTGGGTGTGTTACACAAAGAGGGCACCGAGATGGTCCCATTAATTCTTTTTTTCAAAGGTTGTCCCAGGTCAAAATCTTATTTTTTGCTAGAAGCCATAAAAATATTATTATTATGGGTCATAGGTTTTGTAGCTATATAATCTACCAAATTATCCCTTTAGGGTTATTCTAGATGTCCACTATGGTTGAGTAAGCCTCCTTTACTGAGAAGGAACCTGTTACGAGGAAAATCACTCGATGGCATGGGGTAAACCACAAAATACAGAAATGACTGCAGAAATCAACTCTAATCTCAAGTATGATATATAAAAAAATAAACTAACAAGACAAGATAAAGAGCCTACCTCGTCCAGACGTTCGATGAATTCGATCGTTGAGCACTTGAATCAAAGCAATACACCTGCAACTTGTCCTCAAAAACCAAGATACGCAAGCATATGGTGATAATATATAAATTTAGCACATATAATATCACAATCCATCAATATTCATAAAAAATGTGCCCATGGAATAATAATTGAAATATTTGCAAGACATTAATTCGACGAGAAAAGAGTATTTCTATTAAAATATAATCAACAAAAGTGTATGAATGACAAACTTCGGTGTCAATCCTCCACCAAAGGCAAGCTCATATAAGAGAGAAAATGAGGTTCTCCATCAAATAAGGAAGAGCTTGGGGGTTGAACAATGTGTTCAGATTTAAAAGGACAAAGGCATGCAAACTCAATGTGAAGTGAATAATTTCTCCAGAGTAACTTTCCTCTCAAAGTTGAATTCTTCTCCTCTTTTCCACAACTTGGATAGGGCTCATTTATAGTCTTCAAATGGAACTGAAGGGCCAATTCATAACATTTCCAGTTTATGGAAGGTCAAGGATCATGGATCCCATGACATGACATGGAAATCCGACACCATTTTTTTAATTTTGAGCACAAAACTTGATGTACACGGGATGTAATGGTGTAACCTGCATATATGCATGTTGTATAGATGTTAGAGCGTGTATATGTGGAAAAATACAATTTTTATCTCTGGGAACTGCAAAAAGGGACGTCAAGTCTACATAGGGAAATGGAAACGTCCTTCTAAGAAAGTTTGCATGGGGTGAGGAAAATATTGCTATAACAGATGCCCCCTAATGTGTGAGGTCAGAGGAGTATCTGTGATGTCCAAAATACATTATAATTCCCATAAGTGGAGTAATGGATACCCAATTGGACAAACTATTTGCTCGTAAGAATATTACAATTCATAATGACTTTGCGCACATGACTTCCAATTTGAATTACACTACACATCCATATGAAAATATACCAAATAGTTGTTCATGGCCATGAATAGGAAATACAAAAGTAGATACATGCCATAGCTTGTCATAGTCACGAACAAGGCCCAGTGAAAACCAATCTCAAAATCAATCTGAATATATCTATATACAATGGAGCACAATATGATCTCTCATGATCCCTGAAGTCATATAGGTATTGGTCGAATGAATAATAGCAACAAATCAGAAAAGTTGTGACTATGAACTGATGTCTTCAAGTCTTCTACTATATCCGCCAAAGGTGCAATTCTACATCATGTGAATAAATGAGTTGAGGTCGAACACAATGAGACTTCATTTTATTACCAATCATTAAGGTATACCATTAACAAATGCGAGACAACCTATTGATAATGAAAGTAGGTATCAATGCATTGAGTACATTCTTACAAGTGTGAATAAAGGTGTTGAGGTTGAACACTTGAAGAATCCATCAATTAGGATAAATTGATGTATTCCCATCTGTCAATGGCAAGAGAACCTGCCACTAATGTCAGCAAGCCTATAGGTTCTCATAGGACTCTAGGTATCATTTACATAATAGATGGGTTGAATTCGATGGAAGGAGACTTGTTGAAAGGAGAGAATTAAGGCATCTGTCATCATTCAACATGAGGTACAAAGAAGGATCTTAATGATTTGGAGGAACTCGGACTAAGAACATGTTCACAAACCAACGAACCTATGTATATTTCTCATGTACCAAATGCAAGTAGTGCACGAAAGATACCCTATGAATAGCAGCCAATGAGGAAAATTGTCGAAAAAGGAGAGGAAACCACCAATAAGGCTAATGGAATCCAAGACATTGCATGAATCCCAATGTGTGAATATATTTCTTCCCGTCGAGCACAAGGGAAACCCCCCAGTCATCGACCACTGAGGAGATGTCGATTGTTGGGTTCAAGGTTACCTACCCAAAAGGAAAGTAGGACCAAGGTGCACGGTAGGACTACTGCTTCATGTAACTCTGAGATACACTGAGGGTATGGCCAACATGAAAAGTAAAGAGTTCTGAGAAATGGTCGACACATATTGATAGACATCCTTTGAACAAGATCATGAGACATATGGATGACTCCGACAACATAGACTCAATGATGAAACTTTGTGATGCGGGAGGCACCAATAAAAACTCTTCATAGGGACTGGAAGAGTAACCAGTCAAGGGAGTAAACTCTAAGTAATGATATCAGCTTCCTAAGGTCATGCTAAACCCAAAATTTTGATGAAAAATGGACTCAAAAGTTTTTTCTCTGTTCAAAGGCGACACGACTGTTGCCAACATAAGATAATGCTCTTTTCCCGCCCAATTTTTTTTTCATAGTCAAATGAATGTTATGATATAGAGGAGGAAACGAGTGTTGTGTGTAAGCAACTAGTTCCAACAGTGGAACATGCCTATGCTCAATGAAAGGAGGTGCATGCAGGATATGGACACTCAGGGGAATTATTCCTCTTGGGTTATAGGGTATCAACCTACAAAGGTGGTGCAGGCGAGGGGGATCCTACACCTCAGACTCACCCGCTCACAGGATCGATCAAAATCCCACTGTTGAGCCGAAGCGGCTCCTTTGATTCCTGCTGGAATCCTTTGCTACAACATGACCCCAGTCCATAAGTCCTTTCTCACTTCCTCACGGCCTCTACACAGGACCGTCAATAATTTCCTCACAGGAAACTGTTTGTCGGGCGTCGGGGTTTCGCTGACTCTGCGGTCGAGAGTTCTTTCTTTCCCAAATCTTCGATCGTCAATGCACCGTTAAGCTCCTTCCACACTCTAGCCCCTACCGGCTATTCCCTGGTCCATACGACCATTACGCCGAGACCTTGGTCTTACCATTCCATCGAAGTTTCGGCACTTTCGATGTTGAAGTGCATAAGTCCATGGGACTCATGATTTTTCAAATCCCAACGCACTCCCTACGCATTAGCTCTCTTGGTTCAACTCCTGGTACAATGACCATGCATCCACAATTGTGGCCTTACCTTCTGTCGCAGCTGCTCCTATCGGGATTTCTCCCGATCAAGAAATCGACACTTACAAGGTCATAGACAACTTGCCTCGCAGATCCCCGATTCTCGATCCCCTATGGTACCTCTGCACTCCTTAGCCCCTCCGGCTAACTCTTTTCCACATGTGACCTGCTAGTCCATGAGACCTCGGTCCTTTCCCATTTCGGAGTTTCGGACTTCGCGGAATTGGAATGCGTAGAACCTACGCCCTTAGGATTTCTGATTCCCCGATCTCCGATGCCACCTGGCGTTGACTCCCTACCAGGGTTGACCTTTCGACACCTGTCTCTTAATATGGCGCCTATGGCCCACACTCTAGTGATGCTCGAGAAATCGCATTTCGGAATTTCACGATTTCCAATGCACTCGTCCACGGAACCTTCCAAGTCTCGAACTCCGATATGCGCTAACACCTGTCCTCCACTGGAATGTTATGACTGTGGCACCGTTGTGTTTTGGGATTTTGCGATGGCTCCTGTCGTGAGTTTCTCGTCACTGGGAATCCCGAAATGCCGAACCCCCATGCACGTGCGAGTTCTCTCCTCCACGTCATCGCTTTCCTGTCGCTTCGTCGGGTATCGCGAAATCACGATTTCTATTTCAACGATTCCCTTGCATGAGGAAATCCTGAAATGTCGAACCCCGAACTCTTCAGGATTCTTGCACACGCGTCCTGCCAAGATCAACGGCCGAGATCCTTTCTCGGGATTTCAGGACTTATGAGGTCTCGATTCTCAACCTTATGAAAAACCCGATGACGCCAATATCCCGATGTCTCCTCCGGGTTCTTCCTCTGTGGCCTTGAGGGCTTAAACCCTGGGCAACTTTCCTGAGATCTAACGACTGACGGGATGTCCACTCCATATCTGACGGCTCATATCAATCCTCCTCGGCGCTCCTCCTAAGGCTTAATCTCCGTGCACCTTCTCCCAATCCAACGGCTGACGAGATTTCTTGTCTAGATCTAATGGCTTAGATCATCTGTCCTGTGCGCTTCTCCTATGCACCTCCTGGACGTAGAATTCTGATGGTCCATAATCTGTCGGTCTATCCGACGGCTGCTGCTACTCCTCCTAAGCTTCCGCGCGCCTTCCTTCCATACTTGGGAGAATTTAAATATTCCAAGGCTTCAACCTTTATTGGTTCCTTCTCTGTGAACTTCTCGAACCTGAGCCTTGCCGCGTATATGACATACTGCCCTTCCTAAGCTTCTTCTCCTCGAATCCTTCAAAGGATTTCGATGTCTTCCCTCCTTATAGAGCCTCTATGCACACACATGGTGTTGTCCCTCCTTAGCTTATACAATCACTCAAGACCCTAAGGGATTTATGTCTTTCCTTCCCACAGATGGAGAATAAAAATACCTTCCTGGTCCTCTACTCAAGCAACCTCCTTATTGAGTCTTCAGGGTATTCAGCAACCCAGTGAAAGTTCCCTCAATGGGACTTTCCTCCACAACACAGAACTCAAAGAGTTCTCTTCTCCTGTGCCTGCTTTCACACCTTATCGACGCCCTCCTGGCGGAGTATCTTCTCCACAGAATGTTCAGTAGTTCTGGGTCTTTGTGCACCTATGCACTTACTCGATGCCCACCTGGCAGAGCTTCTCAGAATCCTCAGTGATTCTGGTCTTCCTCTTCGAACTCACAGCAGAGTTCCTCCCTTTGTGCACTCCTGCACACACGCTCAATGCCCACTTGGAAGAGCTCTCTCAGAATCCTCAGTGATTCTGTCTTCTATCTTCAACTCTCAGCAGAGTTCTTCTTCAGCACCACTGTGCATGCGCTCGATGCCCACCTGGAAGAGCTCTACAGAACTCATAGCAAATTTCTGTCTACAACTGTGTCTTAGCTACATAGCCTTGTCTCCAAGGTATTCAGCAACCTTGAGGTCTTCGTCCTATGTTGATGACTTCAGTTCCTGTGCCTCAGCACGTCTTTGTCTGACTCCTCAGAGTTTAGAAGCGCATCCTCAGTGCACTGGCTCTTAGAACCCTCGGTGTCCTGTCATACCCTCCTGGCATGAAGCCTCAAAGACCCTCAACCTGAAATCAAACAAACTCCTGCAGAATTCACACTACAATATACATTCACAGCATATATATGGAACACACACAGAAATACATATAAGACATAACACATGCAGGAAAAACTGCTTCTGTATATATATTAAAAATGGCAAATGCCTATATTTTTACAATGGTGTTCCTGAGCTCTCCTTGGCTCTTCTCTACCATCTACTTGACTCACTCAAAATGAGATATGAAAATCTCTTTTACCTGAGGGCTCATTCCTCCAAGTTCACCTACCCTTTTCAATTACAATCAATGGTTGTATAGTCCAACGTATGGATCTAGATCTCAGCCGATCTGCATTAAAGTTGATCCTATCTAACGCATGCTCAAAGGCACGGCTTCCATGGCTCACCATCCTAAGACATTTAATTACATTCAATACAAATTTAAATGAGGACTGTGCCTCTCTTCAATCTTTGAATGCGTGTGCGTTGACGCGGTTGGCTGGCTGGATGGCTGCATGGAGAGATGCTCCTGCATCATGCTCCACAGCTGCAAAAATCATGAGCTCCTTCTCATGAGCTTCCCCTGTAGTTGTTTGGAAATCCTCCTGGATCCCAAATAAGTCTTTGGAGCTTTCCATTTGCTCCATTCTGCTGTTGATGCTGCTTCTGTTGCACTGCTGCTACTGCTGCCTCTTTCTTTCTACCCAGCTGCTCCTTGCTGGCAGTTTGTGTTGACTTCAACATCAGCTGCATGATCTCTTCGATCACTTCGTCCAACTGCTCCCATGGCTGGGTTTGCTCATGTAGTATCCTCAGCTGCAAAAATTTTCTGCACATGAGAAGATCACCATGATCTCCCATGCATTCTTCATCCATTTCCAACTTTACCTGTTTGATGTGCATGGCCTGCACGTTTACCCTTTCCTCCAGGGCCTCAATCTGTTCCCATAGATCAGAAAAACATACGTTGTCCGTGTTTTCTTCATCTGCTGCTGCAAGCTCCCGTGCTGTTGTGTTTTCAGCTTCTCGGCTGAAAATATCGAGCCACTCCTCGGAATGCTCGTCATCCTTTTCTGCTCCTTCGGCTGTCATCTCCAACGCTACAGCTCTTTCAGCTTCCTGGCCGAAAGTAATGATCCATTCCTCAGAATGCTCGTCTTCCTCTTCTGCTTCTGCTTCTGCTGTCAGCTCCAACGCTACAGCGCTCTCAGCTCACTGGCTGATATCATTGAGACATTCCACCGAATGCTCATCTTCCTTTTCGTCTTCTTCTGCTTGGACAGTATGCACCATCTGCACCAATTCCTCCTCAACAGTCATCATCAGTGGTGACTGTTCTTCTGCCGTTGCTGCACCTGCAATACAATTTTCTGCCTCCTCTGGGGCAAATGATAGGAATATTGAAATTCCCCCAATCATCAGAATATCATTCTGATCTTTCACCTCTGTCAGTTGCATCTGCTGATTTAAATTCATCCCTGAATTTATGAGACCCTCAGATAGTATCACTTGCTCTGTCATCTTTTATGGCTGAATCTGACTCGTCAATTCGTCCCTGCACATCTGGAAATATGGGATGCTTCCGCTACTGCTTCCCTGGCAGACCATGAGATCAACCGATCCCATCTTCATCAGCAACCTCTGCTGAATTGGGTTCTCCACCAGACCTTCAAAAATTCTAGAATTTTCATTTCTTCCCTCCTAGCAGTCTTCAATGCTTCCATTGCCCTCCTGACACTCTTCGAGATCCTCATCTGGTCTCCTTTCATTGCCCGGATGGCCATGCGAAATTCCTTCGCTATCCACCTGACAGTCTGTGAGATCCTCAGCTGATCTCAACTCGTTGCCCTCTAGGCAAGCTGGAATTCCTACTTCTTTTCCCATCTGGCAGTCCTTGAGATCATCAGTCGATCTCATCTCTATTCCCTTGCCCATTTGGCAATATGGGAACCTTCCACTGCTCTCCTGGCGGTCTATGAGATCCCTCAGTGATCTATGATCATTGCCCAACTAGCAAATTGAAATTCCCTAGCTGTCCTCTTGACAGTTTGTGAGATCCTCAGCTGATCTCAATCTGTTTCCCTCTTGGCAATCTGGAATTTCTTCCCTGCCCTCCTGGCAGTGCTTGAGATCCTCAGACGATCCCAATTCATCCACTTCATCATCATCATCGAGACCTCTCCCAGTCTCTAGTTCGCATACCTGAACCATCTCTTCCTTTTCTACGGTCCTGAGGTTTTCATCATACCTCAACCATCTCCTTAACAGCCTCTGTTGTCCCTTGACCATCAGCTCCCTGACTGGCCATTTCACCTTTGGCATCTTCATGGGCCATTCATTAACCCATCTCGGCTTTTTATTGCCGCATCTTCATTTCGAGCTCCTCCATCTCTCGCTTTATGTGAGCGAGCTCCTTGTCCATTTCTGCTGTGCTCATCAACTTTGAGCTCTTCCTTTCAGCATGTTTATGGCCTTCGGTAGCCATGCTGCTATTTTTGTCTGCCATCCTGACAAACCTACTGCTGTCACTCCTAAAACCTTGAGTGCTCATCTTCATCCTCTTACAGCCCTGCTGACTGTCTATGGACTGTTTCCTACCTGCAAGCAAGTCCTTACAGAGTCCTCCATCTCTATGTCTTCTTCTTGCCTTCTCTCTCGCTTCACCTGAAATATACAGACGAAGTTCCCGCTCTGATACCACTTGGTTCAGGCGAGGGTGATCCTACACCTCAGACTCACCCACTCATAGGATCGATCAAAATCCCACTGTTGAGCCGTAGCGGCTCCTTTGATTCCTGCTGGAATCCTTTGCTACAACATGACCCCAGTCCACAGGTCCTTTCTCACTTCCTCACGGCCTCTACACAGGACCGTCACTAATTTCCTCACAGGAAATTGTTTGTCGGGCGTCGGGGTTTCGCTGACTCTGCGGTTGAGAGTTCTTGATTTCCCAAATCTTCGATTGTCGATGCACCGTTAAGCTCCTTCCACGCTCTAGCCCCTACCGGTTATGCCCTGGTCCATACGACCATTCCCCCGAGACCTTGGTCTTACCATTCCATCAAAGTTTCAGCACTTTCGATGTCGAAGTGCACAAGTCCACGGGACTCACTATTTGTCGAATCCCAACGCGCTCCCTACGCGTTATCTCTCTTGTTTCAGCTCTTGGTCCACATGACCATGCATCCACAACTGTGGCCTTACCTTCTGTCACAGCTGCTCCTATCGAGATTTCTCCCGATCGGGAAATCGACACTTACGAGGTTGTAGACAACTTGCCTCGCAGATCCCCGATTCCCGATCCCTGATGGTACCTCTGCACTCCTTAGCCCCTCCGGCTAACTCTTTTCCACATGTGACCTGCTAGTCCATGAGACCTCGGTCCTTTCCCATTTCGAAGTTTCGGACTTCGAGGAATTGGAATGCATAGAACTTACGCCCTTAGGATTTCCGATTCCCTGATCTCCAATGCCACCTGACGTTGACTCCCTACCAGGGTTGACCTTCTGACACATGTCCCTTACTATGGTGCCTATGGTCCACACTCCAGTGATTCTCGGGAAATCGCGTTTCGGAATTTCACGATTTCCAATGCACTCGTCCACGGACCCTTCCAAGTCCCGAACTCCGATATGCACTGACACCTTTCCTCCGCTGGAATGTTATGACTGTGGGACCGTCGCGTTTCAGGATTTCGCAACGGCTCCTGTCGTGAGTTTCTCGTCACCGGGAATCCCGAAATGTTGAACACCGATGCACGTGCGAGTTCTCTCCACCATGTCACCGCTTTCTTGTCGCTCCGTCGGGTATCGCAAAATCGCGATTTCTATTTCAACGATTCCCTTGCATGCGGAAATCCCGAAATTCCAAACCCCGAACTCTTCAGGATCCTTGGACACGCGTCCTGCCAAGATCAACAACTGAGATCCTCTCTCGGTATTTCGGGACTTATGAGGTCTCGATTCTCAACCTTATGAAAAACCCGATGACGCCAATATCCCGATGTCTCCTCCAGGTTCTTCCTCTGTGGCCTTGAGGGCTTAAACCCTGCGCAACTTTCCCAAGATCTAACGACTGACGAGATGTCCACTCCAGATCTGACGGCTCAAATCAATCCTCCTCGGCGCTCCTCCTGAGGCTTAATCTCCGTGCACCTTCTCCCGATCCAACGGCTGACGGGATTTCTTGTCCAAATCTGATGGCTCAGATCATCTATCCTGTGCGCTTCTCCTATGCACCTCCTAGACGTAGAATTCCGACGGTCCAGAATCTATCGGTCTATCCGACGGCTGTTGCTACTCCTCCTAAGCTTCCGCACGCCTTCCTTCCAAAATTGGGAGAATTTAAATCTTCCAAGGCTTCAACCTTTACTGGTTCCTTCTCTGCGAACTTCTCGAACCTGAGCCTCACCACGTATATGACACTCTGCCCTTCCTGAGCTTCTTCTCCTCGAATCCTTCAAAGTATTTCGATGTCTGCCCTCCTTGTAGAGACTCTATGCACACACACGGTGTTGTCCCTCCTGATCTTATACAATCACTTAGGCCCCTAAGGGATTTCTGTCTTTCCTTCCCACAGATGGAGAATAAAAATACCTTCCTGGTCCTCTGCTCAAGCAACCTCCTTGCTGAGTCTTCGGGGTATTCAGCAACCCAGTGAAAGTTCCCTCAATGGGCCTTTCCTCCACAACACAGAACTCAAAGATTTCTCTTCTCTTGTGCTTGCTTGCACACCTTCTCGACGCCCTCCTGGTGGAGTATCTTCTCCACAGAACGTTCAGTAGTTCTGGGCCTTTGTGCACCTATGCACTTGCTCGATGCCCACCTGGCAGAGCTTCTTAGAATCCTCAGTGATTCTGGTCTTCCTCTTCGAACTCACAGCAAAGTTCCTCCCTTTGTGCACTCCTGCACACATGCTCAATGCCCACTTGGCAGAGCTCTCTCAGAATCCTCATTGATTTTGTCGTCTATCTTCAACTCTCAGCAGAGTTCTTCTTCAGCACCACTGTGCATGCGCTCGATGCCCACCTGGCAGAGCTCTACAGAACTCATAGCAAAGTTATGTCTACAACTGTGTCTCAGCTACACAACCTTGCCTCCAAGGTATTAAACAACCTTGAGGTCTTCCTCCTGTGTTGATGACTTCAGTTCCTGTGCCTCAGCACGTCTCTGTCTGACTCCTCAGAGTTCAGAAGCGCATCCTCAGTGCACCGGCTCTTAGAACCCTCAGTGTCCTGTCATACCCTCCTGGCATGAAGCCTCAAAGACCCTCAACCTGAAATCAAACAAACTCCTGTAGAATTCACACTACAATATACATTCACAGCATATATATGGAACACACACAGACATACATATAAGACAGAACACATGCAGGAAAAACTGCTTCTGTATATATATTAAAAATGGCAAATGCCTGTATTTTTACAATGGTGTTCCTGAGCTCTCCTTGACTCTTCTCTACCATCTACTTGACTCACTCAAAATGAGATATGAAAATCTCTTTTACCTGAGGGCTCATTCCTCCAGGTTCACCTACCCTATTCAATTACAATCAATGGCTGTCTAGTCCAGCGTATGGATCTAGATCTCAGTCGATCTGCATTAAATTCGATCCTATCTAACGCCTTCTGAAAGGCACAGCTTCCATGGCTCACCAACCTAAGACATTTAATTACATTCAATACAAATTTAAATGAGGACTGCGCCTCTCTTCAACCTTTGAATGTGTGCGCGTAGACGTGGCTGGCTGGCTGGCTGGCTGCATGGAGAGATGCTCCTGCATCAAAAGGATAGAAACAAGGATCTTCTTGGTTGATGATGCAAACTTCTGAGGTGGTAGGCTTATTATGTGAAAGAGAGAACCGACAATAGGATCAATACTGCAAGTAAGAGAATGAGAAGCAATTACAACTTAACGCCAAATAATGTTCTTTTTCATAAATTTAGTCTACTTGGTTTGAAAAAGGGTTAAAATTACACCAAATAAGCATCCTTTCAAATCCAATTTATGAGTGTGAAAGAGACAAGTTCACTCGGAAATATTTTCTCTTTTTGAGAGAGTCAAAAAAGAGCTTAAACCAGACTCGTTGATGTTTTTCTAAGCAGCATATCATGGGGGAGGCCATGGCTCCCTGTAGTACTTTTGTGAAAGGTGAGGAACTTACGAACAACTGACACAATCTTGGGAAAACCCAAAGTTGTCAAAGTATAGGAGGATAAAATACTTGCATAGGCTACCTTATCTACAATATATCGAATAAATCCCCTTATCTGGAAGGGTGTAAAAGAAGTTAAGGCTCTACAAGATCATTCCAATCAAAGGAAACCATCCTAGGACTTGGAGGGAGTGTACTCAGAGAGTGTGGAATGATCCTTTTTTCAGAAGGTATAGAATAATAAATGCTAAAGACATGGTCGAAAGATGCATCGTCCACCAAAATAAGAGTTAGATTGATTGGAGATTGCATTGGTGATGTCACTTCCTTGGATTTGTCATTCTCTAAGAGAAGAGTGGGATCGACCGAAGATTTCACCGGAACGACCACTTATTCAAATGTTGGTTGAATAGGATGCAAGACAACAAGGTCAAGAGATGCATCACTCCCCAAAATAGGAGTGGTGTCCGTCGAATATTGCATCGACGTGACCATTGTTTGAACAATATGCAAGACAACATGGTCAAGAAATGAATCACCCCCAAAAATAAGAGTGGTGTCAGTCGAATATTGCATCGGCATGACCGTTGTATCAACCAAAGAAGGACTAGAATGTTGAGAAACCAAACATGACTCAAAACTCAAGGTCCCCCCAGGAAATTACCATGCTTCTTGTACCACAGCAGTAGCAGGACACAAATGAGTAAGGTGATCTCCTTTTCAAAGTATACAAAGGAACTTGGGCTTACTTCTTATATGTATAGGATTCTCAATCATATGAATTCCCCCAGCATGACTTGCAGTGGTTGGTGACATGCTCCCAGCATGACCTACATAGGCTAGTAGCAAATATCCACCATGACTTGCAAAGATTGGTGATGAATCCCCAACATGATTAGCATAGGTTGGTGATGTATGTGCAGTGTGACTAGTAGTGACTAGATTTGTGCCTCCAGCATGACTTGCAGCGGCTGGTTGCTGGACTTCAACATGACTTGTAGAGGTTTTTGACCAATCTCCAACATGACTAGCAGAGGTTGTTGATATAAATCCAGTATGACTTGCAATCACTGGACTGGTGGCAGTTGGTTGCAGCATTTGAGACCAAGGTTCTGGGAAAGACTAGTTTTGAGAAATTGCAGTCTAGGAAGGATTCTTGTATACACCATGGCCCTGTTCAACAATAAAGTATCCTCCTCCACACTGATTCATAAAGGGTTGCAAGGGAATCATCATCGAGGAAGCCTCTTGCGAAGAGAAAGCGACGTGACAAGGGTTACTCAGGTGAGGATATATGTTGCCCCCAGATGAAGGAACTTCATGAAGGGGGTTTCCCATACTATAAAACTGACTCCCCCTAGATGAAACATCAGAGAACAGATTGATTTCTTCCATGGGAAAAACTTTCATAGGAACCGGCATAGCGAAAGAAGGATAGATGGGCAGGATGTAATAAGTAGAATGACCGCCCATTTAAGCACTTTCTCTTGGAAAAGTGAAGCTAGGATTGGGTTTGTAGGAAGGAATATTCCAACCTCCTACCGTAAGAGTTGGTTGATGGATATGATTCCCACCAAACGAAAAAGGAGAATAAGGAGGCATCATGCCTCCAAACCCAAAACTAGGATTCGCATAAGGCGATGAGATAGAGGATGCAAAGTGCAAAGACATTTATGGCATACCATGAGAAAAATTATTAGAGGCCCAACGTACTGACTAAGTATCATGATTCGACGTACCACTCAAAAATACAAAAGGATTCATCCCCATGGAATGGGAAAAGACCATGGGCTAGGCAATGCTAACTGAGGGAGTCATGGGGGCTCCATTAACCATAGCAATGAAAACTCACGACACAATACAAAATCCTAAGGCCAACTAATAATCAGAGAGAACACCAAAATAAAGCAACAAGGCCAATGCACACAAACATGATATAGTAGTTGAAAAGGGACCTCCCTCACTAGAGTAGGTATGTCTCACCCAAGAGGGGCCCGAGACTCCATTCAAAATATCGAAGGTATCAGAATCATTTATCAGGGACCTCATGGTCTTAACATCGCAGTCGGTTAGATCCCCTCAGAGAGGTAATCCTACATAATTTTTTTGTGTTTTCCAACCCTTATCTAACCTAGGGTACCTGCAAATAACCCCTTCAAGTAACCTATGTGGATACCTATGTCCAACAACTAAGTCACCACGATATAACCAATGTGCATGAGAACATGCATAAGTCAAGTCCACCATATGGGCAGGGCTACAAAGCCCGAAATCTCAAAAGCACCACCTATCATAGAGGAAAAGTTACTAGAAAGACCCTGATATATGAATAGATCCCCAGAAATATCTTTGATGCTAAGAAGGTATTGGGGGGATATCCCCTCAACCAACCTCACGTGACCTCATGCTTAACTTCGGTGTGAGAAGAGCCTCCCGACATCACCAATTATACAATGGATGTGCCACTCCCTTAGTTAGACACACATGTTGAGTTTAAAATCCTTGGAGAAGTTTACTCACAAAATCCTATTCCAAGGCCCTAAATCTTAAGCTAGTTTGTGCACCCTAAAAAATAAAATCGTTTCTAATCAATTTTAAATTTATAGCGTTACTTTTAGTGGCTTTACTTACTCAAAAGGTGCGGTCAGGAAACTGATGATGTTACGACTCGGCAAGTAAAATAAATGAATATGAATAAAATGTAAAGTCCTAACTTCAATTCCCAATAAATGATAATATTTTCAAAATGCAATTTTCAATTCAATTCTACAATTCCAAATAAAATGCAATCTTTCTATACATGTATTGATATCAATGATAAGAACCCAAAAGATCAAATGCCAACAATGCAAAATGTATTTTTTTTATTTTCAATACAAAAGAATGAAAATGAAAGGACTGAACAACAGTTGGATATAAAGACTACCATATGTAAATAGAGACAAACCAAGTAGAATATCAAGAAGCAAACACCCATCCTAGGATGCAAGGACAACCGTTGAAAAAGATGATGAGAAAGAAAAAAGTTGCCCGAAATTCAACCAAAGAAAGGTTTTCTATAACTCTGTAGGCACTTAATAGTCATGACAGAGACTTAAGAAGACTCAGCAACCATAAAAAAATTACCCAGCAAACATCAAACTCATAAATCAAGAAAAAAAGGATGATGTACGTGATTGTTTAGGAGAAAATTGCATATATATGCTTCCTATAGAACAACGGCTCGTGTATGTATGCAACTGTCAAGGAAAAAGCCATGTATATTTATTGAAACACTATCAAGTTAAGGATAAGTCCAAGAAACTCAGACTCAAAATGAACAAAGGTTTTCAAGCAATCAAACAACAAGAAACTCAAGATAAATGAGAGAAATCAAAGGACAAAAGACACTCCAAACCCTGAAAAGAAGATTCTCTCCCCAGTATGGTCACCAACTCTATTACAAGGAAAATCACTCTATGGCATGGGGTAAACCACAATAGACGGAAATGATTACAGAAATCAACTCTAATCTCAAGTATGATATATAAACAAATATGTTAACAAGACCAGATAAAGAGCCTACCTCGTCTAGACGTTCGATGAAGTCCATCATTGAACACTTGACTCAAAGCAATACACCTGCAACTTGTCCTCAACAACCAAGATACACAAGCATATGGTGATAATATATAAAGTTGGCATATATAATAGCATAATCCATCAATATTCATAAAAAATACGCCCATGGAATAAAAATTCAAATATTTGCAAGACATTAATTAGACAATAAAAGAGTATTTCTATTAAAATGTAAACAATAGAAGTGTATGAATGACAAACTTTCGTGTCGGAATGTTCGGAACCCAGAAACTAAGCCCCTTCCAGCTGGGCCTCTACCACTTCAATCCTCCACCAAAGGAAATCTCATATAAGAGAGACAATGAGGTTCTCCATCAAATTGGGAAGAGCTTGGGAGATGATCAATGTGTTCAGACTTAAAAGTACAAAGGGATGTAGACTCAATGTGAAGTGAATAATTTCTCCAGAGTAACTTTTCTCTCAAAGTTGAATTCTTCTCTTATTTTCAATAGCTTGGATAAGGCTCATTTATAGCCTTCAAAAGGAACTGAAGGGACGATTCTGAACGTTTCCAGTATATGGAAGTTCAAGGATCATGGATCACGTGACGTGACATGGAAACCCGACACCATTTTTTAATTTTGAGCACAAAACCCGATGTACACGGGTTGTAATGGTGCAACTTGCATATACGCATGTTGTATAGCTGTTAGGGCATGTATATGTGGAAAAATACAATTTTTAGCTCTGGGAACTACAAAAGAGGACTTCAAGTCTACATAGGGGAATGGAAAATTCCTTCTGAGCAAGTTTGCATGGGGTGAGGCAAATATTTCTATAACAGAACCCCTCATTGATAATCCTCAATGGAGGTGATCCTCCTTCTGGATTACTTTTATTTTCCTACTATTTATACCCTCCAAAAATTGTTCTAGGGTCTCTTGATCCTGAGCAGCTTCCCATTCTTCTTTAGGTAACCATTTACACCATCCTTGGTGTTCCTCATCTAGAATCCAATAATGGATGACCTTTGCTTTACCTTTACTTTGCACAACTTCCTTTATTCCTAGGAGTTTCTCTTGCTCTTACCATCCCAACAATTGTTGCGAGGAATACTCCCAAAATAGTTCCTCCTAACCATTCCTAACTTCCCAAAAGCTATTTTTTTTGTATTTGGAATGGGTTTTTCCAAGCCATATTCCAAATGGTAGATCCACTTGGGGCCCTTTGCATTCTAATTAATTTACTTTCTAGTTCCTCTAGGGGCATACTTCCCTTTCCATAGATGATCCCACTGGGATTTCAGATTCATAATCCAACACCACCATAGCTTGGTTGTTAACACTTTGTTGACTGTTTCTGGATCTCGGAGACCTAACCCACCTACCATCTTAGGCTTACACATCGATTTCCATGAGACTAATACCCATTTTTTATTTTCCTTTGTACCTCCCAAGAAGAAATTTCTTTGAATGTTTTGAATCTCTTTTAGGATATATTTGGGGGAGGATAGGACTGACGAGCGATATAGAGGCATGGCTTTGAGAAATTTGATCAAGGTTAGTCTTCCCGCTAGGTTAAGGGATCTAAAGGCCCAATTTTCGAGCTTCTTGGCTAGGCTTGAGAGGAGGTCTTTCCAGGGTGATTTTTCTAAACATGACATGAACAGGGGGACACCTAGATAATTTGAAGGGAGGAGGATAGGATGGAAACCCAAAGTCTCTGCTAGATGGGATTTCACTATTAGCGTAGTATTAAAGAAAAAAAAATGGATTTACTTTGATTAATCATCATTCCTGAAGCTTCTGAGAATTCCTTTAACACTTGTTTGATTTGAAGAGCCTCTCTAATACTTGGGGTAGCCATTAGCATTGTGTCATCTACAAACTATTGGTGGATTAATAGTTTTTCATCCCCTTGTAGATTAAGATCTTTCCATTTTCCTTGTGAAGCTACTACTTGAATCGGCCTTCACAGGCCTTTTGACATTAGGGTAAAGAGGAAAGGGGAGAGGGGTTCTCCTTGGAGAATTCCCTTGGATGGGGAAAAGGTAGTCGAGAGATATCCATTAATTAATATAAAGAATAAAGTTGAGGATGTCATAGACATAATCTATTGGATCCAACAGGGAGAAAAATCAAAGGCTTTTAGGATGCCTGAAATATAGTCCCAACTAACACTATCATAAGCTTTGGCTAGGTCCAACTTTATGAGAAGACCAAGTTTATGGGAGTAATTTGAGGAATGAATGTTTTTGTGGGCCATGAAAATACTATCTACAATTTAGTGGCCTTCCACAAAGCCTAATTGTTCTTGGGAAATTAGGAGAGGTTTTAAGCATTTGGCTATGACTTTGGAGATAATCTTGTAGATAAAATTACACAGGAAAATTGGTCGGAACTTGCTTGGTTATTCCACCTTTTCCTCTTTAAGAATCAGCGTTAGGAAGGTTGATTTAAAGGCTTCCATTACATCTTGTTTGATCAAAAACCAACAAGCATGAAAAAATTCAGTCGTAAATCCATCTGGGCCTAGAGATTTACCTTTGGGAATTTCCATGATAGCCTATTCGACTTCTTCCATCATTATTTTCCTCATCGGGGATGCAATATGGTCCTTTGTCACTAGTCGGGGTATATGTTGAGTGATTTTTTATATAGTTGATGTTTTTTTCTTTTGTGGTTCTAACATTAGGGAGTTGTAAAACTCGATTAGCTATGTTTCAATTTATTTGTGGTTACAGAGTTTCTTCCCATGAGCATTCTAAATTGACATAATTTAATTGTTGTGCCAACATTAGTGGGCTCAATGGTTACCCCTAGCTGAATGGTGGTACAACACTTCCTACCATACAACTACACGCATGACTCCTTTTGAAGCGGTACATGGACAGAAGCCACCTTCAGTTCTCTCATACTTACCGGGTACCTCAAAGGTTCAGGTGGTTGACCAAACGCTTACAGTTCAAGAGGATATTCTTCGTACCCTTGAAGAGAACTTGGTCATGGCACAGAATCGCATGAAGCAACAAGCAGATCAAGGTCGCTTTGAACGTCAATTTGCAGAAGGGGATCAGGTGTTTCTGTGACTACAACCATACAAGCAAATTTCCCTCAAGGATGAGCATTGTCAGAAGCTAGCGCCCAAATTTTATGGTCCTTATACAGTTCTCAAGCGTGTGGGACAAGTCACCTATTAGTTAGCTCTGCCCAGTCAGTCTAAGCTACACCCTGTCTTTCATGTTTCATGCTTAAAGAAGGTGATTGGAACTAGGTGCCAAATTCAAACCAACCTTCCCGAGTTAGCTGAAGAAGGATCCATTCGGCTATAGCTAGAAGTAGTTTTGGACCAGCATGAGCGTCACCCGTGTCAGAGAACCATCAAGGAAATGCTAGTCCAGTGGAAAGATACAACTCCAGCAGATGCCACTTGGGAACCAGCTACCATTCTACAACAATTTCCACATCTCAAGCCTTGAGGACAAGGTTGTTTTTAAGCGAGCGGACATGTTAGGGTCCTAACCCACACATAGGTAGATCAATATATTCGGATGTAATAAAGGTCAATATTAATAAGGCCTTTCAATAAAATAGAATAAGGCGGATGTAAGAAG
>JZKD02S1841219.1:61677-74296 GCA_000966675.3 Picea glauca | reverse complement strand
TTCCCCCTTTTGAATAATTGAAAAATGATTCAAATTACAAATAAATCCCTCTGTAAATGAATTGGTATCTCATGTAGGTATTGAGGTCGAAATCCTCCCAAAAGACAACAACAGTTACCATCAATTTCGGAAACTTTCTGCCATTAGAAAACGGACCAAACTGCTAAAAACTATGGCTACGGTTATGGTTCTGTATCTCTTGAATCGTGACATCTGTGTATAAACTGAAAGAGGATTTTGTGCATATTTTTTTCTAAGAAAAAACCTCTCTCAGTTCCCTGAGATCCATTTCCATTTTCCCCAGATCTGCATTTTACAAACATGTGTCAAAACAGGAAAATATGAGATCTGAAAATTAGGGCACGGAGATGGATTTGATTCTCCCACTATGTGACACCTGTAGGAAACCTGAGAGAGGTTATTTATCTATGATGTGTTAGGAACAAAAAACTTTGACCGTTTCTCAAAATGATATTCTAGACACTCAGAATCATCATTTGAAAATGATGACTCAGCACGGGAAAAAATGCCACATTTCTGAAAATGAACCTCATCTTGCGGGGGACTTGTGACTACCTTCCCAAGCTCCAAAATAAAATATGAATGCACCAATGGAAATATTAGGATCTGTATATGTCAATTGACCATTTGAGCACGCAAAACGGCCTTTCCATGGCTGAGAAAACTGACTTTTGCTAAGGCGGTTTAGTCACTGGAAAAAATCTGCGATTTCGGTGGCTATCAGGCCAAACACAAGGGTATCTTAGCTGCTGAAACTCCTAGATTTTGGTGGCTAACAGTGCGATTTCGGAGCGTCGTAAGCCACCGAAATTCTTGAAACCCTGATTTTGGAATTTCAGGTTTCGGGAAACAGAGCAGTGGTTAAAATCTTTACGTCGGCCAAACCTTCGATGGCCAAAACCCTGAAATGGTGACGTGGAATTTATGTTAAACCCTATTATAGTGATTTTATGTTATTTATTGCATTCTTTTCATGCCTACTCGTGAGCTCTTCCTCCATGTGGCTTGATGCATGGCGCTTGAACGCTTGGTCTCGACCGATACACTTTCAGCAACTAATGGCATATGAAACCCGAGATTTAAGCTACCAAAAGTCTGCGCTTTCGGTAGATAAACACTATAAATTTTTTCCTCCTAAGCTACCGAAAGCCAAAATTTCAATATTTGTTCCAACACTCACCATGCACTTGAATGGCACCTCTTTGTACAGTATTCTTTCTTGTCTAAAAATAGGGATGGTAGCATAAGACATGTCCATCTGCAAGGTTCCTTTTAATTTCACGGCCCACGATCTAGATAACAACATGTTGAATTTTTGGGGCATGTCGGCCAACATCATGTCCATGACCAGATTCTTCGTCAAAATTTGAGATAACGACATGAACAAATCTTTGATCAAACCCAAACATTTCACCTTTCTTGAATCAAAAGAGAAAAGATCCTTATAAGGTATAGTGACGTCCAAGCCTAACTCTTCCATGACCACCTTGGGCATGAGATTGTATGGTGTGCCCAAATCCAACATGGCATTATGAAAAGTCATGTCATGGATTTTGAGGTTGACATAGAAAGGGGGAACGTCCTCAGTATCACCATTTTATTCTACACGCGGACCAAATAAGATGGCAGGGTGGTCGTCCTAGATGTTCAAGGTGTCGGGAGCCTCTTCCATCTTTAACATTTTAATGATATGATCCCTATACTCTCCCTTATTGATGAACTCATTACAAGGAATGGATATTTTAATTTTGACCATTTTGTTCTCAAATTTAAAGGGAGGAGGAGGTTTATATACCTCTTTGATGCCTGTTTCCTTACTCACCTCTGGTGCTTTCTTTAAAGATTCCTCCTTTGACTTTCCTTTCTCCATTGCTTTCCTTGTTGGATTTTCTTTCTTTGGTTGGCTTGCGGAAGGAGTGTTAGCTTGAGGTTATTTTGTGGGATTCATCTAATGAGGATCTACAGATGTCTTTCTACTCCTGAGGTTGTATTTCTTTTGAAACTGCATGATTTCATTGTGATATCCTTTCTTGAAATCCTTTGTTTTTGAAGACAATGTGTCCTCAGTCTTTAGCATAATACCATCATTTGCATCCATGAATTGATCGTGTTCTCCCTTTGTTAAGAATACGTGTGTATTTGTGTCATTGTATTAGTGCATATGGTCTTGGATCATATGATCAAAGTCTTCATTTGCATAGTTTTTTTGGAATGGGAGTCTTATTTGTTGATCACCGTGCTCTCTCTAGTACCTCTACCTGATCTGCGGGACTGGAGACCTTCTAAAGTTTTGATTTCTGGGTTGGAAATCATTTTTATCCCTGGTAGCAGGCTTGTTCTCCATGGACATCCTTTCCATTATCTTCTCCATAGTCTTCATCATCAATTAAAACTTTTCATCTGACAATCAAGACGTAGAGGGATGCACATCTCCTTGGGGATTCTTCCCATTTTTGTCAAAATTTTGTTTGATCTTTCCCGATGCCATCAGATTTACTTAGACTTTGATTGCATCACTCATCATAGCGCCTAAAGTAGAATATATTCTTTGTCTCATCAGAAAGGAGAAATTGATGTCAAATGAAACGGCGTATCGAAGTTGCACAACTCTAGGAAGTGGTTGGACTTTTGTGGGGATTGAGTTGTATACCTTCATGAATCTAGCTGAAAACTCTTGCATCATTTCCTCTGGTGATATTTTCATATTGTTATACTGAGTTAGTAGTTTCATAGGATTCGTTTTGTCTCCCCATATGGCAAGAAACGATGTTTCAAATGCTGGGAAATCGAGGATGCTCGTTGGTCGAAGGGCCTTAAACCACTTCCTAGCCTCCCCTGAAGGAATCTGCATGAACAATCTCATTTTCTCATACTCATGATCAACCTCTTCTAGATCAACAAAATCATTCAATCCAAGTTCTTTTAGGTAGAGGCGTTTCCTTTGGAATCATATATCTTAATCCTCTGATTATTTATGGGGAAAATCATGCAATTGGGATAGTAGGGAAAGAGGGGCGAATCTGGTGGCCATTACTCTAGGAGGGTTTGGAACTAGTAGAATTCTTTGAGTGGGGATTACAACATCTCGCGGGATTTTTTTTGGTATAAAATATTGAAACCACTTCTCATCGAAGACCATCTCATCCAAGCAGGTTTCTGATTTAGACTTGAACAAGGTTTGTTCGAATAGTGTATTGAAATCAAGGTCGTTGATGCTTTGTACACCGTCCTTGGTTAAGGATAGGTTTTTGTCTAGGTAATAGAATAGGTATAGCACCTGTTCCTTTTCCCTACGCAGAAGTTTTTCAGGATCGGACATGGGTGCTACAAGGTCCGAATCAGGGTTGGTTGTGGTATAAAATTTCTTTGGAGCCAGGATTTATAAGTTGTACTACTCTATGCTACTGGTCTTATTTGTTGGAGTCGGTGGGGTAAAGGTTTCAGTCAATATAGACGGCTGACCCATGGTTACCCTTAGGGGTCGAAATTGTAGCTGTAGTCATTCTCCCAGGGAAAGTTTTATTCAATTTCATCCACGGCAATGGTGCCAAGATGTTAGCACTCTGTAAATTTGTTTTGCTGAGAAAAAAAATGACAGAGGTAACCTACAGACCAACTTTAAGACCAAAAACTATCCTTTCTGACCTAGAGAGGGCTCTCTCTGAGACTTAGTCTCTAACAGATAATGGCTTTGAATTGTCGGCTAGGTTTATTTTGTTGGTGAAATGTTTCTGGTTCTATTGGGAAGGAAATACAGAACCTTGGGCCATGGAGTCAAATTCCAGAAAACGAGAGAAATAAATGACTTGGTAACTAAAACTTGAGAGGATAAAGGCTAAGAAGGCAATGGTCTTTCAGTTCAAATGTCATTGTGTGTGGTGAGAGAAAAAGTACATAAAGCAACTCAGATCACCACTGGAGATTAATTCTAAATTACTTAGAAGAAAACATAGGAGTTTAAATGGCGAAGTCTAAAGCACTGCGTGATGAATTCTAGACTTATTAAACGTTCCAATTTAAATAGAATAAATACATGGATATACAGAAAATAGGAAGTACGTACATAGGAGAGATCACAATACATCAAACCACCACCATTATAATCTTTTCATCAAACTCTCAGTACCTTTGCATTATATTTCAATCGGGTTCGAAAGTTACATTCAATAATCAAATTTCTACACTACTTTTCCAACCAACCCAGCTTACATTGAAGAGATGCAATATATAGAAAAATATGTGCCCCTTGGGCTGCCATGATCCAAACTACTACTCCTAGAATTTTGGTTCTGGTTATTCCCTGCCAGATGATCTTACAAATGGGACTTACTAAGAATAGGAACCCGACTGTACCCAATCAAGTCATAACCGAAGTCTTTACCATGATCTTTTGGTCATAAGAAAGACTCCATCATTAGGAAGTGATGTGTCGGTGTTTCTCCTTTCAAGGATCACCCGAATGATTGAGCACTTCTGTCAGAATTCTGCCACCCAGCGTAACATGCTTTGATTTCTATCACGCGATCATTGGTCCTAATAGGCATGTGGCAGGTTGGTATGGTGGATGATTGTGGACTATCAGTAATACTTCCCAGATGGAGACAACAGTAAGGGGACCACGCATCTCCTTCAAAAATGTTGTGCATTCTTCCTACACTTGTCCTTCTCAACAGGTGGGATTTCATCATCTGCATGACGTATATCCACCACATGGATACTCGTCATATTCCTTGCTTCCTGGTAGGAAACAAGACACAAGGAGAAAGGAATTTCGTACCATGTTCAAAAAGATAAAAACAGGGTTGAGTCAATTAAGTTTCTGGCCTCATCTACAGTCTTGATACTCTAAGTGTCTTCCTGAGAGACTAGTTGTGCATTTTCAGAATCTTTACCTGTCTTTGCAAGACCATGTTCCCCTTTAGCTTCTTTTGAGAACTGGCCAAAGCTGTGCAGACCTTTTCCATGGTTACTACACATTCCTTGAAGTGTTTTGTGATTCTCTCCTCTGACATTCTATGTTCCCCGTGCAACTGGATGATCATGTATTGCGCTTCTCTAAGTTGTTTCTTAAGCCAATTTGCATTCCCTTCTCGACTCTGCAACGTTGATGTTTCGACAGTCCTTTCCACTAACTAATTTCTCAATTCTATGTTCTCTTGGTACATCTTGGCCATAGTGAATTGCGCTTTCTTTAGTTTTTGCGACGACTCCTGAACATCCATGCTTTCAGTGCCCGGCCTTCTCCATCCATCACATATTTCCTAGCTTGAACCCTCAAAAGGTTTTAGCCGAACAATGTGCATGATTAACTTCTCATCAACCGATTAGGCATGTGGTTCGTTTGGAGCTTGGGCCTCCCTGGGATCCCTGTTCTTCCTTGGCCTGCCTCTTTTTTGGGGTACTAGTTGTTGGGTTGATGAGCCTTCCATTGTCTTTCCTTTTCCAACAGCCCCCTATATTCTTGCCTCTGTGCTGCAAGATGTTGTTTCTCCCATGGGTAGAGGGGGATCTCCTTTGGGGTCAAAAGGGATGTTGATCAAAAACAGGAACGAGCCCAAGTCCTTTCCCAGTTGCCTCAATTCCTCAACTATTAACAATTTGATTAATGAGATATGGGATAAGCTCTTATTCGACTGGTTTTCTTCGGCTTGGACGTTGTCCGCCATTCCTCCTAGACTTTGGTGCAAGAAGAAAGGTAATTTCAAAGGCCTCTTCCCTGTGAAATGCATCAACATCCTAACATGATGTGGGTATATTCTGTTGAAAATTATTTCACAGGTGAAATACTTTCTAATCACCTTCAGGAGTTTCTGAAAAGGCTCTCGTAGATACCGACTCAAAACACCCATTCTGAATTTCCCATTCACGCAGTTTGGTTTGATGAATTATTCATAGCATAGCACATCCAAAGGCATGCCCTTAGACCACCTTTCACCGCGTGGAGGGATATTTGTCGCAGATCAAAGAGTTTCCTCTGTCACCTGGAATCTGATTCCTTCAATAACCGTGTGGAACCCATTAAATTTGAGGGTGAATTGTTCTGCCAGTTTCGCATTGTATCCTTGGATTTTCTCACCATAGTGCATGCATCTAACTTGTTTGAAATATTCCCTAACATGCAGATATTCATTGATTAATGATAATACTTGAGGCTTGGGCCTCACAGATCTGCCACTTCACACCCTCCTCTTTATGTCTTGGGATGTTTTCAAGATGAAATGCATGTTTGTTTTGTGCGCACAGTAATGAAAGATGACACCCTCTTCGCATGGTAAGTGGAGAATGATATTCTTCACCGAGACTTATCGAAGTGGTAGTGGCAGAAACTTTGCACGACAAGTGGAAATGACTTTAGGAATTCACTGTGCGGCCCCCAGGTGACATGGAGACTCTTAGCACAGGAATAGGTCAATGTTGTAATAATGATAACGATAGGCTCATCGCAGTAGGGAAACGCGATAGAAAATTTGGGAGTCGCAAAGAAAACTATGAGGATGAAAAGATGATCATGAGAGAAACTGTCGCCTAAAAGACTAACTTGTGTAAAACTCCAACAGGCTCCAAACCATGTTTTTAGAAGGAGAAAATGCGGCAATATTGACTGACCAGGTTTGTGACATAGATGATGGAAACTGAATTTTCTGCCACGAGAAAACTCAAGGCTTGCAGGAAAAATCCCAGACGACACATAAACTCAGATGGTAAAAGAGAAACACGTAGGGTGACTGACATTTATAATTGAATGGTTGAGGGATGGAATTATGACATACGACATTGAATCCATGGTGACGAGAAGTTTTGAAGTAGGCTGAAGATTCGCGCAGCAAACTAGCTCGACAGGTACACTTCAGAGTGTGCAAAGTATAGATGATAAGAGTTGTATAGTATATGTGATATGAGTGTCGTGATTTCTTATCCTTTCTAACTTCATAATGAGGTGATTATGGTTGTTATATATGTCAACATGACCCTTACTCTAACAACTTTCCTCGACCTCTGGCATGTAAATTCCCTCTTTCTGACAGGACCTAACCTTTTGGGAAAAGACCTTTACAATTCAGACATGTTTGATTATGACGCCCCTTCCTGACTTAAAGGGCTAGCTATGCCACTTAATGACTTCAACCCATTTGTTTCTCAATACCTGACCTCACATGTTACAACACATGAACCATGACTCATCTAGCACTGACTCTAACTGAAAAAATGATAGTGCTAACAGTTGGCAGAAGTCAATAGAGTCTTTGATCTACTTAGGATTCACAGATGGGGCCAATTTTCATACATGGAACTTGGCTTCCACCACTTGGGTTTTTTACTCACCTGAGGGTCCACTGGTGTCTTTAGGTGGTGTATACCTAAGTCCATCCACGAATAATGTGGTCGAATATAGCGTCATTATATAACTTTTGCATGATGCCATTTCACATGGTATTCGTTCTTTAGAGGTTCACCTAGACTCCCACTTAGTAGTATGTCAGTTGAATAATAGTTATCTTGTACAAGACCCTACGTTAGTTTGACGATTCCTATGGGTATGACTTTTGGAATGACAGTTTGATTTTATTACTTATCATCGCATACCTAGGAGTTCTAATTATGCATCTGATGCATATGCTAATTTTGTTTTAGATTGGAATTTGTCACATAACTAAAGTAAATAAAACATTCTCATCAATGTACACATTGTAACATAAGTGAAGCCGAAGAACCATGTTTTTGTATATATATATCAAAAAATATGATGTTTATAGTACAAAATTGGGGCTAACTATTGGATTACTAAGAGGGGGGTGAATCAATAATAGAGCAATTAAATCCTTTTTAACCATATAATCCAAGTGTTATATCAATGTAGCATTATCATCCAATAAGTGCAGAGTAAATAAGAAATGAACAAATGAACAATCATACACATACATAGTACACCAGTGTTTTACGTGGAAACCTAGAGCGGGAGAAAACCACAGAATGTTTTTTCTTATATGTCTTGAAGAACTACATTCATTGGAAGCACCAACTTCATTTGTTTTCTAGATGTAATTGGAAGGAGGCTCCAACCCCCTCGTTTCTCAGGCTACAACCTAAAGGAAGCTCCAAATCCCCTATTCTCTGGCTACAACCAGAAGGAGGCTACAACCCCCTCTGTTCTCTGGCTACAACCGGAACGTGTCTACAACCACCTATCCTTTCCCCATCCAACCGCCCTGAAGTAGAAGTAGAATGATGGAACCACTGTCACACTATCACTATGATATATACCACTGTAAACCTGTACCAATAAACTTGAACCATGCATCAACAGTGCATCAACCTGTACCTCAACTTGTAATCAACCTATACCATCAACAAGTGCATCAACCATGCACCAACCTGTACCAAACAACCTATAATCAAGTTGTACCATAAAAAAGTGCATCCAACCATGTACCAAGTATGTACCAATAATGTGTCAACTACTCATCAACTATGACTCATCAATATCTACCAACATCATCAACTATACACCTCATGTATGTGCCAACTCATCAACTACTTGTCTCAACCATGTACCCAACATGTACCTTAACCAAAATCCCTCATCAATTTCATCATCCAAATATGATTTGTAACTCTGTAATAGACCTAGTGTATATTATCACATACCTACAAACCTTCCTTAACTTTCACAACAAGACACTAGCATTTTTATCAAACTTTTCTTTAGTCTCACGTGACTAGTTTGGGATTAGTCAACAATTCTAACTTGAAATAATCATAACTATGTACCTATAATGAATAAAGATCTGAAAGCAGTACACAATGTTCTTTAGATTGTTTTATGAAATTATTCCAACTGTCACTACTTGGAACCTCTCATAAAAGGAGTTATAGCAAAAATGAAATACCTATATGAATTATGGCTTATTCTAGAGAGCGACCTTGTAGAGTGTGCTCCGCATTGAATATTTGTTGAATGGATCTGAAAATGTTACAAAAAATAATACCGAATGTACTCTAACGAAAACATTTGGTCTTACTGAATTTGGATATTTTATGAAGAAGTTATGATTTTTTTATCTGAAACACTTGTTTTAGACTAGTTTCAGGACTAGCCACAAACCCTATTTTCCACGGAGTGTAACTCAAAAACTACAATGACCCACAAGATGAAGTTTTTATCACAAATACTTGGATATGTTTCCTCAATTTCCTATCAATTTCAAAATCTGAATCATTCTAGAAAAAAAGTTATTGCGAAAATTGTGAGATGACCTGTAAATAACATACCTTAGAAAGCATCATCAAAAAAATTTATCCTCCCTTGAATTATGGTCATATTTTCTTCACCTTCCCTCTGAAATTCAGATTATATATCCTTTGATTACCTCAGACACCTATAGATATTAAATATTCTCAAGTGTGATATAAAATGAGAGAGCCTTGCCTCTTATTTATACTCTCCAAATAGCATCGTCTAGGTCATTTAACCCATTTCTAGGTCACTTAACCTATTTCTAGGTCACTTAAACCATTTATAGGTCACTTAACCTATTTCCCTCATTTTTAGGGTTGACCACTTTCCATAATTAGAAAGTTCTCCATTACTTTATCATTTAAATATTCCTCCTTGACTTTGTCACCTCACTTTAACATTTAAATAGTCTTCTTTGATTTTGTCACTTCACTTTATTATTTAAATAATCCTTCTTGACTTTGTCACTTTACTTTATCATTTAAATAATAATTTCTTCTTTGCAATCTCTTTGACTTCTTTGACCTTTTGGGGCTTCAAGCCAACATATAAGGGTCCTCCAACTTCGTAAGGCCATAAATCTCAAACCAGAGGAGTTATGTGAAGTTCCACATACCACCAGAAATGGCATGACATGTACTATCCATATAGAATAGTATTACCTTCAAATATATTAAAACTCATACCATTATACATTAAACAACCTTGGGTCCATTACCCAAACCTTTGTGCTATCGAAATTCGCTACCAGACTTCCTTCAAGGGTTGACATCAATGACAACCAAGCTTTATCAAAACTAACACTCTCAATATACATATACATTTGATCATACAATAGTCATGAAATCTACTCCTATGGCACCGAATGAGTGTCATGATAGAAAACTATGGCATTTGTGAGACGTTGAAAGAGTCACATCTAAGCACGGGGCACACCTACCACCTGTCACTGCAAAGCCTCCGATAGATCCTCCACCTGAACCATAGGAATCCTCTATGTCAAATGATACAGGTTTCCCTACATGTTTTGAAGGACTCTCTTTGCGTCCCCTCCCACTGCCTAATCTCGCTGGTGCCTTTGATGATGTCGTGGAATTCCATCTGGCCATCGTGGACCTACATCTGCATCACATACATGTTTAATTAGTACTTAACATAATTCAAAAATATTTTTGTCTCCTTACAAAAAAATATAAAAAAATGAAATATTTAAAAAACTTCGGCATACCTGTGTCACCGTAGGCAGACACTGGTGGTAATAGAATGTCAGGATCTCCTCTGAAGTCAATCCTTGCATAACGATAGTCATCCAGAGCTATCACTTTCCATCTCCACCAGAAGAAGAATTCATCGTTGTAGGGTGTTAGCACCCTACCTCCCCTTTTCCACCTCATCACCTCGGTCCATCGTGCCATGGGTGGATCGCAAAGTCCACACAGAATAATCTCAACTCTAGGTCCCAAGCCTAGAACCCGCTCAATGAAAAAGCTACAAAGGATATAAGCGAACCCAAAGTTCCTTTTACTACCTTGTTTGCATTATGTCAGGTGGCTCTTCATGTTGGCCAGTAGTGAGGTGCACCAGTCATACACCGTGGGTCTCAAGAACTCCACTGAGTAGAACATAAGTTGCCCCGAGGACTGGTGCAAAGAGGTCGATCCTATGATCCGTGTCAAAACGAGGACAACAATCTTGAGAATTAGATTTGTTATCGCTAGAATAGGGAGTTGTCTCCAAACCTTCTTGATCCCTACAATGCAATGAGTGGTTATGTATTCCTCGATCTTCATGCCACTCCCAACTCCCCAGGATTTGAGGTTGACTAGCTCACCCCAACGTGACAATCTCGTCAATAAATAAATGTCCTCGACTTCAATCCTTAATGTTTGTTCATCAAGGTTGAATCTCTCACTATCTAGATCCCAGTAATCCATGAGCAACTGTAGCAATCTCATTTGGGCCCTCACACCTTTGAGAGCCCAAAACTTATATATCCCACATCTTTTTAAGGCCATTTGGGCCCCTGGATCTCTCTCCACTGCAAAATCTACCTCCTCATGTTCTCTTTCTCTCCACTCTAGTTCTATTTCTCTTTCTCTCCACTCTAGTACGATTTGTAGTGTAAACAGTCACCGATAGGTATTCTTATATGTTGGCTATTTTTTGAACAATCGTGTATAAGCTTGCGTATACGTGACCCGATGAATTGTAACCCACGTACACCTAAGTTTTCAAATTGTGCCCTAAATAACCTAAAAAATGGAAACTAATTAATAAAATTTAATCCACTAAAAAGAAAGAGGAGAGAATGATGAGTTACCTGGTTCAGACAATCGTCGATTTCGTCGCTCGTAGCTCCCACAATCACTAGTTTAAGTTCGGAGGTAATTTGGTCCAAAATCCACTATTTCGGTAAAATATACAAATGGTATAGTAAAATTCATTTTTTTTACTATTTATAGAAAAAATTTACCCACTTTGGATAGTTTCGTCCAATATTTTGGCCTAATGGACTAATACGACAGTGGATGGAGTTGGTTTTTGTAGTTTTGTCCAGGGATTCTTACAGTTTTCAACGCCATGTTGCCCGTTCATAACTTTGGATAGGTATTTTCGTTACCCATCATATAGGATAGGTATCCAAACCATCATGCACATTTTCATCATCTTATGAATGTCGCTCATATTCCTTAGGTATGAACCCATTTTATAGCGACACAAAACCTTCTATCTGCAACTAGAAGTGTTATTATCAAATGGTAGAGACTTAACAAACATGGGTACCCTAGTTAGATTATTTGCTTCATTCCATGCCCATGCAGAGATTTTTGTCTGTAGGAACAGGATTCCCTTATAGCTAATACATGACTTTATGTTGAACCTCATTTCTTACTCATAAACATGTTGACCTATACCTAGAGGACTCCCAAGTGAGTTTGATTTAATCTTTTTTCCGACTCGTCTCAAAAAGTGAAAATATTGTTGAGTGAACTTGTCTCTTTCACACTCATAAATTGGATATGAAAGGACATCTATTTGGTGCAAGTTTATCCCTTTTTCAAACCAGGTAGACTAAGATCACGAAAAAGGACATTGTTTGGTGTTAATTTGTAATTGCATCTCATGCTATTTCTTGCAGTATTGAGCCTATTTCCGGTTCTCGCTTTTGCATTATAAGCCTCTTACCTCAACAATTTGCATCATTAGCCAAGTAGAGCCTTGTTTATATCATTTGCAAATTGACACCCTGTTAAGGTCCTAACCCGCACATAGGTAGATCAATGTATTCGAATGTAATAAAGGTCAATATTAATAAGACCTTTTAATAAAATAGAATAAGGCGGATGTAAGAAGACCTAATAG
>JZKD02S1841219.1:17801-61667 GCA_000966675.3 Picea glauca | reverse complement strand
GAGGTACTAAAGTAGAAGCGCCATCACCACCCTGATCAACATCCCCACCCGGAGGAGGAGGAAGAGGTACTCAAGTAGAAGCGCGATGATCACCACTGGTGTGCCCCATTGTATACAACACATCGGTGCACCCTGATGCATTCCATTCATCATGGAAAAACACTTAAAATAGACACTCATTTTAAATGGTGTGTCGTATCTGTGTTTGTGCACCAGTTCGTTCCATATAATCAACACACCAATTGAAAAAGAAAATAATGTCATCGGTGCGTATTTTATTATGTACGCACCGGTGCATTCACTATAAAGGACGCATCAATTGATCAACTATCTATTTTCAATAGTGTGTAGATTATTATGAACATACTAATGTGTTCACTATAAACAATGCATTGTTTAATGGAAACTATAAATTTTCGGCAGTGCCTCATTTATTATGAACGCACTAGTGTGTCATTTATAAGTACGCACCGATGCGTTCTATATTATGACGCACCAGTAAAAATGAGTTGTACATTTGTTGTGCACCCTGAAAAATTTACAGAGTGCACTGTGCGTGGTATGAGCCGAATGGCTCAAACGCACCGTGCAAAAAAACAAAAAAATGAAAACAATGAAAAATTTACTCAATTTTACAATTTAATTCTGTAAAAATTCAATGTACAAATAAATAAAGAATTTACCCAGACATTTTCTCGTCGAGGAGGCATGGTTGGGATGTAGTGAAAAAAAACAAATTTTCCCATCGTATGGAAAAATTAGAATACAATGAACCAAGCACAGAACAGAAACAAGGAAATAAACAGAAGCATCGACGACAATATGCTTCAATTGGGAAAAGGTGGCACCAGTGCTTGAGAGCTTCTCTGCACTGGAAATGGTAAAAATGGTTTTTTACCATCGGATTTTTTTTTATTTACCCATGTTCTGGTGCACTTGTGTTAAGTGCACTAGTGTGCCCATCGGCAAATAGCCCACTGCTATTTAAAAAAAAAACATGTGACAGTGCACCAATTTGGAATGTACTGGTGCACCCAAGGGATAACAGTGCACCATTATGCATTTTTAAAAGGAAAAACATGCAGACTGTGCACCTGATTTTTGTGCATCGGTGCTCACGAGCTTCTTTTATATGATGCACACCATTGTTTTTTTTTTTTTTTTAAATAACTCTGCAACGGTGCACCATTGTCCATTAGCACCAACATGTTGATTTCTAGTGGCACACCACTGCAAACAGCACACCGTTATTTTTTTTTTAAACTCTATGACCATCCAAGAGTTTGGAACGAACCGGTGCACCCAAAGGACAAAGGCACACCATTATGCATTTTAAAAGAAAAAATGCAAAGACGGTGCACATGTTTGTTGTGCATCAGTGCTCGCGAGCTTATTTTATATGATGTGCACCATTGTTTTCTATTTATTTTTAAACAACTCTGAAATGGTGCACCATTTTCTATTAGCATCGTTGCATTGATATCTGGTGGCGCACTAGTGCGGTATAGACTTATAAACACACCGTTAAAAAAAAAAATCTAAAACATCCACCCACGCACCTCCGCTAGTGACCTCTACTACAAATGGATTTTTGGGATATTTTTATAGGGGCTTATGCAAAAACCTCTGATATAGGGTCTTTTCTTTGTAGTGAGACTATCTGATGAATAGATACATCACATTTACCGTCATAGCCATACAGTGGCTCTATCATAGTAACACATAGACTATCTAATGGTCATGTCATAGTCATGCATATGGGGCCTCATCAACACATGTAGCATCTCTCTAGTGGGCACAACCTAATTTTCCTTTCGGACCTTATGTCATTATGGGACTTCATCTAGATCACTCAAAGGTAGGCAAATAGCCAGTTCACAAAGGACTGTTCTACTACCCAATCCACATGGAGTCTGGGAAATTTTTCAGTTTGATCCAGTTCACACATAGAATTGTGCTACTACCCAATACATATGGATTCTAGGAAACTGTCACATCTATCCAGCTCACACTAAATATGGACAACTAGCCTTGAATATATCCCTTCTGGTCGACACACCAAGCATCCAATCCATAGTGACCAGGAATCCAACCAAAAGGATTAGGTGATATAGTGTGCACACACTATCCATCTAGCCCAAGCCTAGGAAACACCTCCAACCACACTCATGGTTGGCCCTCCAGCTTGAAAAGCTGGGAAATTGCCAGCCCCAAAGGCTCGGCACACTACTGAACCTATACGAACTCATGTTGACTGGTGCCACAGTCAATAACGTTCCCATGACTGAATACATTCTATTGTCACACTCTATAAGATACTTCCCCCAGAATCACATATGTGACTCATCACTCCCTCTTACGATGGAATTCATTCTAGACCATGTCAAGCTTGTCACTAAAGTACTCAAACTTTACCTTTGACATAGGCTTGGTAAACATATTTGTTATCTACTCGTATGTGCCAATATACTAGAGTTTCACAGCTCCCTTTTTCACCAGATATCGGATATAATGATACTTGATCTCGACGTGCTTGGACTTGTCGTGAAACACATGGTTCTTAGACAACTTTATACAATTTTGGTTGTCAGAAAAAATACAAGTTTCCTCCAACTCAAAAATCAAACAGACCTACAAGAAACTTCCAAAGCCACACATCTTCGCTACTAGTTGAACATGTTTCTATAAATTATGCCTCAGCCGTACTGAGTGCCACACTAGTCTACTTCCTGCTGAGTCACAAAATCATAGATGACCCCAGACTAATGCAACATCCTGATGTACTCTTCTTATCTGTGAAACTACCAACCTAATCTGAATCAGCATAGCCTTGCAGTATTATCTAATGATATGAAACATATCAGAATCCAAAGTCTATCATACCCTTCAAGTACCTTAACACGTGATTTTCTGCAATCAAGTAAACTCGTCTTGGTTCAACCATATACTAACTCAAAGTGTTCACTGCAAAGCGTATATCTGGCATAGTATTCGTCAAATACATCAATGAACCAATCATCTTCCTGTACATGGTGACATCCACTGTCTCTAAAGAAGTATCACTCAATAAATTTATGTTCATCACCATCGATGTGGGCATGGATTTACAATCCATCATTTAGAATCTCTTCACAATATCTACTGCACATTTTCCTTGGCTAAGGAAAATCTCTTCTGGTTTTTTCCACACCTCTAGACCCAAGAAATAATGCATCATACCCAGGTCTTTCATCTCAAACTCTAATGCAATATTTATCTTACAATCAACGAAGAGCTTCTCGTCCCTTGTTATAAATAGGTCATCCACACATAACAACAATATCATTGGTCCACTATTCTCAACCTTGTATTAAAGGTTGGGATATGCTTTACTCTTGGTAAAACCCAAGCTCATCAGAAAGTTGTCAATTTTACTGTACCATTCCATCTGTTGAATGTTTCATCTTGTATATCCAATTGGAACATCATACTTCTTGACGTCCTGAATAATCTCACAAACCCAAGCTAGTCTTATTTTCTTTGTAATCATTTTTGCAGGTCTTTGTGGTTTTTCATGTCATGATTCTCTAGAACATGCTCTTTTGGTACAATGCCATTATCTACATCTTCTATTGTTTGGTTCTTTCTTTTTGCTACACAATTATGCCGAGGAATGTAGGGAGTGTTGAGCTCCCTATTAATCCCAACTTTTCTGCAGAATGATTTGAAGTCATTTTATGTGAACTCTCCTCCATTATATGACCTCAAAGTATTTCTCTTCTTTTCAGAAAGATTTTCCACAAGGGCTTTGAATTCCTTGAACTTGTTGAATACTTCGCTTTTTATTTTCAAGAAATAGATCTAATTTTTATGTGAGAAATCATCAATAAATGAAACATAATGTACATACCTGCTAAGTGAAGTGGATTTCATTGGTCCACACATGTCTAAGTGCACAATGTCCAAAACTGATTCGGCTTTGCTATCACTACTTGGAAACAGACTCTTCCTGATGGTCAGTCTATTCCATGTCTCAAAATAGAGGCTATCTAATATGTTTCCTTCTGCAACTGTCATTGTAGCTTCCTCTCATAGTTTTCATTGGTGACTTGCTTTCGTGGTAACCTTCCTGGAACACGTATATCTCCATGGTAACTTCCATGGAATTTGTAAGATAACCTACCCGAGACAAGAACAACAAGAGAAAAAATATTTCCAATATAATAGCATTTTCATAAGAACATATCTACGGTAACAAGAATGAAGGAAAAATTCATGGTAATCATCATAGCTTTACCAAGGTGACCTTCCTAGAAGAAAAAAAAGAATTATCTCCTAGAGGATATGTTAGTTCATATTGCAAACAAATAAAATAAGAACTTATATCAATAATACTCACATCCTTCCAAGTATTTATCGTACCTAGCAGTAATAGAACCTTTCAAAGACTATTGACACAACTATAGTGTTTACTTGTAATCTAGCAATTATCAAACTTGATATGTGCAAATTGGAAACTTAACAATTTAATCAATCAAACCTGGAACCTGAAGGCTTATCTCCAACAATGAGTGTTGTTTCTTTTCTTTCGAGTCTCCTTCACTCAAGATGAAAAGTATTCTCTACAAAATGTCCCCTGTACTAAGACAATATTCTTTCTTGATAGAAATCTGAGTTAGGGAATATAATGAAAATAAAATCTAAAATCTCAAACTTAATCAATCTAATACTTTAATTAAAGTCAACTTATAACTTTAAATTTGGCCATAGGTTAGTATAATAATCATAACTTCAATAGATCAAAATACAACTAGATGTTCATAAGATCATGGTAATTCCATAACAACTAGAGGCATATCAAAACAATCAAACCTGGAGTGCATTTTTCCTCTAAATGTGTTGGATCCGAGATCCCTCTGGATCTACGATTATTGCTAGGAAAAAATATCCCTTCTCCTACAAACACACTCAAGATAGTGATATAGTTTAACCATATGCAAGTACATATACAAGCAGTGGCAAGCAAGGATGAACCCTAAAACTTCAAAGTTCTCCAACTTGCAATCTAAAGGTAGTTGGAGATGCGCTAGGGTAGGGCGCACCTGTTTGTGAAGGAATTAGGCCAAACTTCCTAGAAAATCTGCTTAGCAAGCTTGAAAAAATAAATTGTGCAATGACATGGTACTGCGGAAAGGTGTTGTGGAAAACTGTTGTGGTGAGGAAAATCTCTTGATCTTCCTTCGAGTGATTAGATTTTATAAAGAAAACCAACTCTCATACCTTGTTGAATTTTTCCTAAAACTAGTTAGGGTTAGATTTACCATAGAAATTTAACTACTTTTACGTGATCATTTTTCCATAGATGATGTTACATCATCATCACCCAACCATAGGCACCTACATCTTCCACCCCCGATCACAACACACAAATATCTATCCTAGGAAACCCTCTTGGGGAAGAAAACCTAGAAGAAATTCTTTAGTGTAGATTCATCAACCAAGTAGAGTGTCATTACAATGCTCTCTAAGAGATAAATATCCCAGATAACCCTTCTACTCAAAGGAAAACCCTGCTACTAGACTTGTGCCTTGTCACCAGAAGATACACCAAGTATTATTCCAAGACATACACCAAGAGATACACCAAGGAACAATCCAAACCCTGGTGCATTACCCTAGCAAGGTAGAGCATGAGAGAGAGACCAACCAATACCAAGAGATGCACCTTATCCTTCCTCCTATAGATGAAATTGTAGCTCTTAACCAAACTTATGTTATACCTAAGTGTGTTGTGATGACCAAATGAGTAAGGTGTCACCTTATTTATACTTATTCTTCTAGTGAAATTTTCCCATAGGGTCGGCCTGTCTTTTCTGGCAAATATAATTTAGTTTTATTTTTGGGGGGAGGGCTGACTTCTCATATTGCAAGTAAAAAATATAATAATAATTATTTTCCTCAGCTGAAATTACAAATGTACTTTAGCATTATTCTTTTAGGGTTTTGAATTGATCAAATACAATAAGAATATATTATGCGGCTACATAATACCTCAACAAGGACAACTTGTATGGGGACATGCTATGTAGACAAAAATTGATTCTTCGTCAAAGAATCACACTTGGGACTTAGTTCCTCAATCACCAGGAAAGAACATTGTCAAGTGTTTATGGGTCTATGGGACCAAATTTAACTCTAAAGGTGTTTTTGAGAAACATAAAGCATGCCTGGTTGCAACGTGATCTTCTCAGCAAGAAGGTATCGACTACACTGAGAAATTTTCCCTTGTTGCAAATATGAACTCTGTTTAATTGATTCTTTCCCTTGTTGTTTTTTTTGGATGGAAAATCCATCAAATGGATGTGAAGAGTGTTTTTATTCATGGATACCTATCTGAAGAAATTTTCATGGAACAACCACCTGGTTTTGTGACATTTTCTAACTTGGTTTGTCGACACGAGAAGTTTCTTTATGGTTTAAAGCAGGCTCCCCGTGCTTGGTATAATAACATCGACAATTTATTTCTTTGAATTGGTTTCAAAAGTTGTGAATCTGATCACAACTTGTATGTACTCCATACCAATGGAGACACTTTGCTTGTTCTTGTATATGTAGATGATTTTCTCATTACTAGCAATAATAATGATCTCATTCTTAGATGGAAGAAATAACTTGTTGACTCCTTTGATATGACAGATCTTGGTACTCTGCATTTTTTTTTGGGTCCTCAAATATTACCACTATGTGATGGTTTTTCATTTCTCAGTCAAAATACGTGATGGACATTTTGACACATTTTAATATGGTTGATTGTAATCTCTTTGTTACTCTTTTTCAATCTAGAGTAAATATCACCAAAACCTGTCAAAATCCCAAAGTCGATGCTACACTTTATCAACAATTGGTCGGCAACCTTATTTATCTTACTCATAATCAACTTGACATTTACCATGTTGATAGTGTGGTTTCCTGGTTTGTGCAGGACCGCAAAGAAATCCACTAGAAATTAGTCAAATGAATTTTCCGTTATCTCAAGGGTACCACTCATTTTGATATCAAGTATTGTAAAAGTTCAAATTAGTTGTTCGACTTCACCGAGTCTGACTGGGCTAGCAATAGTGATGATCAGAATTCCACTTTTGTTTATGTGTTTGGTCTAATAATTGGATCATTGATGTGGTCGTGCAAGAAACAGAAGGAAGTCTCCTTGTTAACTACAAAATCATAATATTGTGGCATCGTTCAAGAAGGTACTGAAGAAGTATGGATCCGCCAACTTCTGGGTGAACTTGGCCTTCAAGTTCATACCTCGACTACAATATATTGTGACAATCAAAGTTCCATATAGTTTGATGTCAATCCTTTTTCTCATAGTAAGATGAAGCATGTTAAGCTCCATGCTCACTATTTGAGACAGTTGGTTCATGAGAACGTTGCCTCTCTTGAATATTTCATAAAATATGATCAAGTTGTTGATAGATTCACTAAAAATTTAGTTGAATCTAGATTTATTAAGATATATAAAATGCTTTGACTTCAAGAATTTTCAATTATGGGGGGGGGGGGGTCATGATGATGTAATTTCACCTCCTAAATATTGAAATATGTGTGTTGATGGGGGAGTGTTGGAACATAAATAACTAATGTTTCATCACACTTCTCTTGGATTCAATCAATATGGATGTTTACCTACATCTAGATACAGTTGGTCAGGTGATCAACCCGATCTCTACATCAATCAATCAAGTAGTCGACATGTCTGACGATCGTAAAATCGAACAATAGTTGAAGATAGTCGAGCAGTGGATCGACTAGCCCAGTAATCGACTATGAGTTGGATGCATGGACAGTTAGATCAGGAATCCTAGTTGATTCAACTAGGCAGCATGGATTTTCCATAGTCAACTCTAACAACCAATGGTTATATGTAGACAAGATATTCCCAATTTCATGGAAGTTGTTTAGATCTTGAGGTTGTAAATAACATATGACTTGGTTCATTATCAATCATCCGATCAAGTGATATCATATGAAGATATCAAGGTCCCATATATATTTTGATATAATCACATTTGTTATTTCTCAAGTGTTGTAACTGGGTCTTTAGACACCACCTCTGTTTTCAAAATTTTATCCCCACTTTGATTATCTGCAGACTTTTTTGTCTGTTTCATTACAAATTCCACCCCTTCCCCTAACCTGCAGATGTCCCATAAATTCTAATGTAGTAAATTTCATCTTGCATATACCAATCCCTAATAATCTTCATTTCTTTAATGGGGTCAGGATTTAACCACACGCATTCTTCATAGTAGATGTTATTTCATGTAGAGGTGATAATATATGAGTATAGATGTTGGAATACTCCCACAGATACCTAGTATTTAAGAAGACTTGGTGGTGTACATGCATAGCCTTAAATTTAGGCCTTCATAATGCTTTGAACTCTGAAAAATCCATGCATGAACATATGCAATCCATGAGTTGAGAGGCCGTGTAAAAAAATATTATGTTTCTCCTCCTAAGTGACTTGTCCTTTTACATAGTTCAAATGAGGTTGCTTGAAATCAAGTTTTCCTAGTTAAAAATGGTATTATGATTCAAGACCCCATGCATGATCGACACCTAAATAACCCATAGGTGATAAGTATTTGTTAATCCATACATTTGGTTCATTAGAAACAATAATATTCTTACTATCTCCCATAGGTTCCTAGTTAGATATACTTTATCAATGGTTCTTTTGAAAGGATTGAACATAATCCACCATTGGCTAATAATATGATGCCTATCATTTCTTCTACAAATATTTCCACCCATTATTTTCTCACACTAATCATGGGAAATAGGAATTAATAAATCTTTTGGATGTTCATAGCATTAAAGAAACTAATGGCATGACCTCCTTGATATTTTAAGGCATATAGTCAGACATTAAAATTCCAAATCAAAATACAAATAACATTTTCACACATGAGACATATTGATCATATAGTCCTTGTAAAAAACACTTTTTTCCATGATCTAGGTGGATATCGGTGGCCACCCACCTCTTCCATCTAGATCACATACATATTTCATTTTGGAAATTATAATTTATATCTTGGTAGTTGTTTTTTTTAGATTTTCACGTCCTAAACTTCCAGAGCCATTTTGAGGCCCTAAACAACATTTTTTGGGTCCGCCACAATCACACTGTAGACGAATCCAAAGTGTGACATCATATTTTGTACTCCTCAAATAAACCTTTCCAACGGGCCATCATGCACCTAAAATGGACATCGTATGCAAACGTTACGACCCTGGGAAGTGGATGCACCAACTCACCCCATCGGGGCCCACATGACTTTTAGCACTTCATCCCCTAGGGATCGGTTTTTGGATGCCCAGGGTTCTGTGTTTACTTATTGATGCTAAAAATGCTTGGAGGCCTCATTATAATGTTCTCAGCCAAATGTGTGTAGTCACCACTTCTCTTCTCAGACATTAGCTACCACCATTCGGGCAAGATTGCTTTCATTCTGCATTTTACAGTTTCAGCATATTTCAGATTTAATAGAAGTTAAATTACAATGTATCTACATTATTGTTCTTTATATATCTATGTTACTGTTATAGATATTTGTTTCATTTCATTCCGCTCATAAATCTGGATTAGTGATATCAAAGCAATCTACTCTTCATTTATTTCTTTGTGCATGTCCCCAAAGAGGTCAGGGTATAAGCAATTGGGATTCAAACCAATTGATCCTTTGCAATGTTGGCCTCACCAAACCCAACAGTCGTCCATGGGGGAAGAAGAGAGAGATGATGGGGTAGGATATCCCTTTAAATTGTTTCTTGAGGAATCCCTCTCGTGAAAAAGGAATGATATGATGGATAAATTTGCCCAGACCCTTCGACGACTACCAACAGATGGTGCATCTACCTCAAGAAGAGGCACCACCCCCTTCAAGGTATAGATAAATTTTGATATTCCTATATTTGAAGGTCAAATAGATGTGGATGTTGTAGAAAAATGGTTAAACCTTCTAGAAGGGTATTTTTCTATCCACAACTTTTTCGATAGAGACAATATTGCATTTGCACTCTTTGAGGTCATCCCCCTTGTTAAATATTGGTGGGAGAATTTATGTGAGAAAAAAGAAATAGAGGAATCAACATTATTTTTATTTTCACTCACTTGGGGTTCCTTCAGGGATGTTATTAAGGAACAATACTACCTTGTTGGAAGTTATGATGACTTATATACAAGATGGACCACATTGCAGCAAGAAAGGGACCAAACAGTGCCAGAGTTCACCAATGTCTTCCATACCTTGTGCACCAAGATGGGTATCAAAGACTCTGAGCAACATTTCATGTTCAAGTACTGTGATGTTTTGCATAGATACATCCAGATAGAAATGGAGTTTTTGTAAATTTCATCCTTTGGTGCAGCCTATCGATATGTTGTCAAAATTGAGAAGAATCTTAAATAGAAGACATGATAGTTTGGGTTTGCAAACCCTCATAGTAGAAATAGAGAAAAGGCAACCCCAACCTATAGAACAAAGGGAAATGAAAGGATGGATAGCCTCAAGAAAACTAGTCCAAACCACAAACAAAGAAGAGAAATGGGAAGACAAAGAAAGACACTGGGAAATGGTGTGAGTTCCATAAGATCCCATGGCATAACACTGTTTAATTTCACTCAAAGAAGTCATTGGTAGTCGAGGTGAAAGTATTTGATTCATATCAGTATTCGACTCTAAGTCAAAACTGGAAAAAGGGAGATAGACCATTGAGGTAAAAACTAGTGCCACGATTACTACCACCACCAAGGTCCATTCCAACAAACTTGATGAACCATAGGAAGGTGAGTGCCTCTTTCACTCACAGATGTGGGTGAAGGGTGCCCTATTGCACTTCATCGTTGATAGCATTAGCCAAAATAACCTCATCTCAACATATTTCATCAAGTGGTTTGCTCTACCGACAAAACCACATGCACAGTCTTACACCATCAGATGGCTCCACCAAGGGAAAGATCTTCATTTCAGCTAACAATGTCACTTGACCTAATACATCAAGCCCTTCAAAGATCAGGTATTGTGTGATGTCGACCCCCTTGAATTTTTTGATGTTCTTTTGGGCCAACCTTATTTATGGAAATGTCATGATGTGTATGATTCTAGGCCTTGTAGTGTTATTATTACTTTGGACATAAAATTATATAGGATACCTAAGGTAGTCCCTTCTACCAGCATTTCCTTGATCTCTGTCAAGAAATGAAAGAAGGTCATCTCTCATACCAAGAATTCTTGTTTGTGATTTGCGCTCAAAGATAGAGGAAGGTTGTAGCCACATCCATGGCCTCCATGATAGGTCTCTCCATGCAACAGAAACAAGTGGATAAGGTTGTGGAAGAATACAAATACATATTCTCCTCACCCACTAGAGTACCTCTACACTATTAAGTCAAGCACTCAATCTATCTGACCCTGTCACACCGCTACCTAATGGGCCATTCTGTCACCACTCTCTGTCAAAAAATGAGGAAATCAAGCACCATATCCAAGAGCTACTCGAAAAGGGGCACATCCTCCCAAACTCATCACCTTATGGAAGCCCAATCATGCTTATGCAGAAGAAATATGGGTCTTGGTGACTCTACATTAATTATTGGGCCCTAAATAAGATCACAGTCAGGAAACAGTATGCAATTCCCCAAATTGAAAATATCCTTGACCAACTCAAGGGGGACAAATACTTCAGTAAGATCTGAATTCAGGATACCACCAAGTCCCAATAGATAAGACCGATGTATGGAAGACTGCCTTCAAGTCCAAAGAAGGTATTTTTGAATGGTTGGTCATGCCCTTTGGCTTGAACAATTCCCCAACAACTTTCATGAGGATGATGGACGATATCTTATGGCCTTTAACCAATTCTTTTATGGTGGTGTATTTGGATGACATCCTCATATTCAATAAGAATTGGGTGGAACACTTGCATCATATTCATCATGTTCTGCACACTCTACGACAACACAAGCTATATGCAAATTTGGAAAAATACTCATTCAGCATGAACAGGGTCCAGTGTCTAGGCTACATTGTTGATGAGCATGGGGTGCATGTCGATCTAGCCAAGATCTAGGTCATACGTGACTAGCCATCCCTAACCACACTCATTGAGCTTCTAAACTTCTTAGGCCTTTCCAATTTATATCGCAGATTTGTGTTGGGATTCACCCACATTTCATGTGCCCTTAGTCAAGTAACCATGGGCAGTGGAAAGGAAAAATTTGTGTGGGGCTAGTTGCAACAGAAATCGTTCGATGATTTGAAGCATTTCTTTTGCTTAGCCCCAGTTCTCTCATTACCCTACCTATAGCAGCCTTTTGAGATTGAGACAGATGCTTCAGACTGTGTTGTGGGTGCAGTTCTCACTCAACATGGATATCCTATGGCCTATCATAGTGAGATGCTATCAAATAATGTCCATAAGTACCCCACTTACGATAAAGAAATGTACTCCATTGTACAATCCTATCACCAGTGGAGACATTACATTCTTTGGAAGGAGATAGTCATCCACACTAATAATAAGCCTCTACAGTTCATGTATACACAAGGAAAATTCTAGAATGACCACCATCAGAATTGTTCCACATACTTGCAAAAATTCCATCTCAACATCAAGTATAAGATAGGGAGCACCAACTACATCGTTGACTGCCTCAGTTGACCTCCAGTTGTCGCACTAACCACAGTTCTACACTCCTACGGACATGAGACCTTCGGATGGCCCCAACTCTATGAGAGAGATCCTAACTTTGCCACTACCTACCAGATGTTGGGCGCAAACACAGTTGTCACTAATTTTCATCTGCAGTATGGGTTGTTGTGCCATACGGGCCATCTCTGTGTTCCATCAAGAAAGAAATCGAATCTACTCTTGAAATCCCACTATAGTTAGGTGGCAAGACACTTTAGTGTAGAAAATATAGTGGAAGTGTTGTAGCAACATTTCTATTGGTCGAAACTCCAACAGGATGTCAGAAAGTATATCAGGTCCTACACGACCTGTTCCATTTCCAAATCATCCATTAAGAAACAAGGAATTTGCACCCCTCTTCTTACTCCCAACAGGCCCTGGGAATCCATATCAATGGACTACATTTTGGTACTTCCTTCTACCAAGCAGGGAAATGAATGTGTTTTCATGGTGGTTGATCGATTTTCCAAGATGGTGATTCAGGTCACCTATAAGAAGAGAATCATAGCAGAGGCCACTTCCAAGATATTCATCAAACCATCATCTCTAATTAGTATAGTCGGTTCCTCAACACATTTTGGTTGAGCCTCTGGTCAAGGTTGGACACCAAGATCACCAAATCCATGGCCTTCCACCCCCAAACAGATGGCCAAAATGAGTTCGTCAACAGGTTGATTGTGCATATCTTATGCATGTACAATTCCAATCATCCTCACACATGGGATGAGATTCTTCCCTATGTTCAGCATAGTTACAATAGCTCCATACATAACTCAACTAGCCATAGCCCCATTCAGGTGGGGTTGGTATTTCAACCATTGGGTACAATGGATGTTGCACTAATCCTTGTGTCCACACAAGAAGAATCATCCCATGTGAAAATCGAAGCTGACACATCCACTTGGTTCATTGAATGAATTCAACACATTCACCAACAGGTTCAAGATATTTTGCAGAAGCCCAATGGAAAGTACAAGCAACACCATGATCAACACTGGGTTCCACACAAGTTTTAGGTGGGAGACAAATTTTGGTTGCACTTGCAGAAAGAATGCCTTGCAAGAGTTCATCAGAAGCTTCGTCCACTCTGTTATGGATCTTACACTATCACCAAGGTTGTGGGTAACAATGATTTTGAGCTCAACATTCCTCCCTACCATGGTTTGTACCTAGTGTTTAATGTGGACCTCCTTCGGACATAATTTACAATCTTATTGGACACCTCAAAGATAGTAGAACAGTTGACACTAATAGAGATCAACCCTGAATGCATGGAGAAAGCATCAACTGATCAGATCATGGCCACATTGGTCAAGTGAACTCACCAACAACAGCTTCATCTTTATCGGGTTGTCAAAGCGGGGCATCTTCTGCACCAAGTCAAGTGGCTCACCCGGGGACAAATTCAGTAGAAGTTTCCTCATCTGATGGGGGAAATCAATGCGATGGAGACCATTTATTCCTAAGGAGAGAGGATTTATCCAGGTGGATATTGGTGGCCACTGACCTCCTCTAGCTGGCTCACATACACCTTTCATCTTGGCAGTTATAGTTTTTATCTTCAAATTTTTTTCTCGATTTTCAGGTCCTAAACCTTCGGGGCCATTTTGAGGCCCTAAACAACGTTTTTTGGGCCTACCACAATGTGATGCCATAATGTGTATTCATAAAATAGACATTTCCAATGGGTTGTCGTGCACCTAAAATGGAGAGCGTATGCAAAATTTACAACCCCAAGAAGTTGATGCACCAACTTACACAATTGGGGCCCACATGAATTTTGGAGCTTCATATCCTAGGGTTAGGTTTTTGGATGTCTAGGGTTTTTTTTTACTTCTTGATTCTAAAAAGGTTTGGAGGCCTCATTGTAATGTGCTCAAATGAATGTGTGTAGCCACCACATCTCTTCTCATAGATTAGCTACCACCATTCGAGCAAGATTGTTTTCATTCTGCATTTTACAGTTTCAATAGATTTATGATTTAATAAAAGTTAAGTTCCATTGTATCTCTATTATTGTTCTCTATATATCTTTGTTAATGTTATAGATTTGTGTTTCATTTCATTTCTCTCTTAAATCCGAATCAGTCCATAATAGTTTTCTAATTATCCTTCACTATTTCTCTCATCTTAAGTTGGAGGACAACATCTACATATCTTTGGTATGATGTCGAATAGGATGGATTTGTATAAATGTTCAGTGAAAATGTCATATTTTTGAACCATGCATATGATTCTTATAGAAATGGTTTGTTTCCTTTCACCATTGTTTGCATGTAAAGAAAAAATATCATGAAACAATTGTGAGATGTCAAAATGACTAGAGATTTAGTCATAAACACATGAACAACCCTTTTACATGGACCACAATTGACAAATCAATCAAACGTTATATGTTGTCCTAATATTTACAAGTAAGGTTTGGCAATTAGATCCATGAGTGAAACAAATGTATGATTAGTCATACAACAACAATTTTACTACAATGACACAATGGTGGCCTCATGCATGAGGATTCCTTATTAACATGTATTAATACAAACCCTGCACACAAATAAGGATTTGTTAATGAATAACGTTCTCACAAGACATTAAAAAAAAAACAATGGAAAACATAAGTAGCCATGTATAAAGCTAGAATAACTACCCACAAGAAATAAAAGATCCCAAATGTGAATGCAATTAATCAAATTAAATTATTCAGCAAAGGTAAAATACTAGAGATTGAATGGTGATGTTGTGTGGCACTCCTCTCAAGGTTTATAACCTTGATAAGGGTGCCAATGTTTAATAATTACTCTGTCTAATGATGTTCTCTTTTAATTATCTACAACCTAAGTTTTCACACTAGCTATAATAACTTTCTTTTAGTAATTAAGTTACTCCTTAAAAAAAACTAACATAGAGCATAGAATTGGTCTTATTTTCTAGATATCAAATGTTAAATCTTAAGCATTTAAAATAAACTTTAAATGGAAATTTAATTAAGATATTTAGTAACATATAACTTTCAATTTTGAGCAGAACAATAAATCTTATACTATTTGAATGAATTTGTATTTTTGTAGAATAGTCCAACAAGTACAAATACCTTCGAACCTCTTACCACTTTCCTGGAGTGGAATAATTATCCTCCTACCAACTCAACTGGGATCCTATCCAACTTCCTATATCTAGGAAAAATTGTGTTTTCCTAGACCTCAATGCTCGAGGCTCCAAGAACAACATTACACAATAGGTCTCTTGAGAATATTGTCACAAAAATAAATATGTCTTCCAAGAATTCCCAGATATAATCACTTCCCCCCATTTCTCAAGAAAATATTCAACTTCCAAGCATCCCTCAAAACTTCTTCCTCCTCCCTATTTATCAATGCTCCATGCACATACCTTAAGCTTCCTCAACCACCATCATTAATAGGCCAACCAAATTCCCTTTAAAGTCCTAGGAAATAAATAAAATAATAATAAAATAAAAATGCAAAGTCTACATTCTCATACTAACACATAAATGTGTCTGACATTTTCATCTAAATTAATAATAACCAGTATATTCATTTATTTCAACACACCAACCAACCCATAAAATCAACAATGCACATCTTGCTTCTAGATATTTGTAGGTCTATAATATAATTTCCATAAGTCACCAATCAATTAATTTAAGTATTAATAACATAGTTAAATATTTAATGCATCAATGTAATTATACTATTGTATGCATGCCAGGTATTTATATGTATCTATCATATATATATATATATATATATATATATATATATATATATATATATATATATATATATATATATATATATATATCTTGTGTGGTACTATTAATAAACAATCAATGATTCGATTCACAATTATTTCATGTCCTTGACCATGCATCACTACTACAATAAAAGGTTGTATCATCATCATTAGCATCATCTCTTAGAGTATTTTTCTAAGAAAAAAATTCAAGTTTGGATTATGCAAAAAAACAACACTAATGGGTGCAAAATGGGTGCATCGTGATTTGCATCATCTTTGCATTAACCCTACAATTTTTTATGTATGCTCTAGAAGGCGTCATATTAGTGATGAAGAATACAATGAAAAAATCTTGCTAATTTTGTGTTAGCATCTTGTTGTGTCACATATTATTGTGAAAAAAGAACATGTTAGTCACCATTAAAAATTTTATATGAAATCAAGATTTCAGGATCTAGCGAGATGCTAAACTAGTTTGGAAAGCTTGATAAACTAGAAAAGAGGCTAAATATGGTAGGAAATAGCTAAATATCGAAGGATTGCTATGTTGATGGGTCCCAACGCGTCGCAAATCGTGAAATCTCAAGATCGACGGTCAAGGAGGATTTCAGGGGGAGAAGCTGCACGGGGGTTAATTTTGGAGAACAGGTCCGAAATTTAAACCATGGTTTTCATTCGAGGTTACGTGGCGTTGTTGAGGAAAATATATGAAATAATCTTACTAAATCATTTTCAAATTTTAATTGGCTAAAGAAAGATAGACGGGAATATCACCCTTTGTTTATAGCCTCAAAATTTGTTTCCTAATCCACAAGTATTGGTTACAAGGGCTTAGGATGATTTTTTTATAAATAAAAGATTCCTGAAAAATTCAATATTTATGTAATTTTCTGAATATAGAATATGCAAAAGTAAATATAGAGACATAAGCATAAATACCAAGTCAATAATTAACACAGATGAGACAAAAAGCAATTGCTTATTTCATTCCAATTTATCAAAAGAATCGTTCTCTTTACAAATTTCCCTGAGGAAGTTTCGACCAAAGTCAAACTTAGATGTCCACAAACAAACAAGTCTACACAGTCTATTAAAGATGGATCAACACCTCTTAAAAAAAAAAGTGTCTAAATGATGTAATTCAACATTGAATCTTGTTGTCTACAATAGGACCCTACTTTCATAAAACATAATTAGGCTTTCAATGAATTAAAGAATGAATGAAAACTGAATTATCTCAATAAAACAAACTGAATTATCTCAATAAAACTCAAGAGCAGACCTTAGTATGTTTTTCCATTCTATTATCCATGTGTTCCTCCTTCTCTTTTTTCCTTTAAGCAATCAAAATTAGTTGAATTAGTTAAACTACCTATTTTAGTTAAGTTAACTAAAACTCAACCAACTTTTAGTTTAGGGGGGAAATTAATAAAATAATAATAAGGGTCTTTAATAAATAATAACTAGTAGGTGGGACCCCTTGTGACTCCCTTTAGTTTCTTAACAAACATAAACACAACTAGTTAATCAATCAAACACATCCCTCCTTGTGGATCCCATCATCACTCTCATAATTTGAAATTAATATCAATGATATTTGAAACCATATCCAAAAAATATAATATCCAACATATCCAAAAAATAGTATGTTGTCCAAAAAAATTCAACAGTCCACTATTCTCAACAATCAACAAATGAAAACACTCAAAAACCATATTTACCACTCTAGGAGGCAATTTTCCCCTTGTTGTTGTTGTCTCTCTTTGATTTCTATGAATTTTCCTTAGGCTATGTGGAGACTTTAGGCCTTATCTCACTGATAACGTGAGAGCAATCATTCATCTCTCAAGTGTATATGGGATGAAATGGATTTGGTAGAGCCATTTGAGGGAGAGGAGGGGGAAGTAGCAGCTTTTCCTTTATCAGGTCCATGGTGAGATTGAGTTTTTAATATCTTTCTTGCATGGAAAGAATGCACTGGTGAATGTGTAGGGACAGCTTGGACAATTGAGTTAATCGGTGGAGGAGGAGAAGGTAGAGAAAAATTGGGCCAGCCACGATGTTGGGAGACTGCTAGGTGGACAATCTCTTACCATCTATCATTTTCATGGACTTTGGGTTGTAATGAGACACGAGTGGGAACTGAGATACCAAGGACATGTGGGGGATGGAAAGGAGGCCTTTATGGCCTAGGTTGGACCACCCCTTGTCCAATCCAGTTGAAAAAACCAGCATTAAATAGCTAGTTCAACTCTTCTGGATCTGCATCAAAATGTATAGAAAACCTTGGCCTTCTAGGGCCCCTATTCCAATTTACTCTTCCCTTGTTGTTTCGGCCATGGATACCTCTGCTGAAGAAGATCATTCATGTATGCATTATTTATTAGCAACTAATTTCTTCAACAAACCATACATGACATCTCTTTAAATATGAAACAAATTTTGGCTCAACAACACATCATACTCATGCAATCCAATCCATAAAAATCATTTAATACTTTTCAATGAGCAGGGGGTGATTAAGGGTTCAAGGATATATGAGGGATTGTATTGAGCGAAAAGTGGTAAAATGAAGGGGGGTAGATCATGATTACTGCTCAACAAATCATCAAAAAATCAATTGTATTGTAATAACAAACATATCAATTGTAAATCATCCTTGTGCCATCCTTCAACCTCTATAATACAAATTTTTCATTTACCTATAATTTAAATTTAAGAATAGGGTGTGAATAGTGAATCTGGGAAGGTGAGGGGATTTGTAATGTGCAAAAAGTGAGAGAATGGCAGGGAAATAATGAATATTTTTCATAAAACCAATCAAGTAAAACATAACTCTATACTAAACTCAATACAAACAATACCAACACCATATCAACACTCACTGTGTATCAAACTGTTTGTTGTCAAAACATTTAAATTTCTCAAAACTTCTCAATTAGAACAGTCTGTGCAATCATATTCATAATCGAAACAACTTTCCATTCAACAGTCCTGTTTAGAAAATGCTTGGTCTTTAATTTCCTTCCTTTCCTTCTAAGAATTTAAAGAAAACACACAGCAACATTGATCCACCTCTATCACATAATGCATCACTATAAAAATATCATACATTGTCTATCAATTCACAATTGGCCAATTAAAACATATGCACAAGTCCCTTTCCAAATCGAACAGACTTACAAAACATGCTCGATTACATACATTCTTCATCATATCAACCAATAAGGTTTTGCAACGAAAACACATTCAACATAAAACTCGAACCTCATCACAGTCGATGTAACCATTTCCAATATGCACGATGATTCAATAATGGATGCACGGTGATCATAACCAAATACACACAGTTACCAATTCCATAATTTTCTATAACCCCGATTGGGCCTAGTGAAACACACAGGTGTTTCCATTTTGCAATTAGGACAATGTTGTAAGAACACAGAGAGAGGAAACATAGTGAAAGGATAACAACCCTTGACGTCATATTATTACACATTCCCAATCGTAAATTTTCAACCAATTTAATCATGAGATATGGAGTCGAAGAAAAAAATACATAACTACTCCACTTGATAAACCAATCATTAACAACCAAGAAGATGCCCGACAGGAGCAAGAACACTTGGATATTTAAAATCGGGCTTTGTCACAACAAATACAAGGAGCCAATAAAGAGCACACTCATTCATCAATAGCACAGAGAACTGGAGGCCTTTAGAGACATATCAACCACAAGAAAAAAACCCTTTCGATACAGACATAGTAGTAAGCCACATGGTCTCCTTATAAATCCCAGTCTAGGCAATGGAACAACCGTTAGCCACAAAGGAAACAATGACAGGTAGGGTAGGAAAAAAATGATGCACATAGTGCATTTTACGGTTGCAAAGGAGAGGTGAATGTCAACTGAACAATGACTATTACCAAGAACACACAGAGATATAACCTCTGTCTATTTTCTCAAGAGCCGAACCATTTGACAACAATTCCAGTGAGGATGCCTAACATCGAGGAATAACTTATATCATCCCATATCCAAACGGTATATATCAACATTATGGCCACCCTAAGACCACTTCTCGATATTATTCGGTGCCAAGATAATGAGAATGAGCCACAACCATGACTCTGGTAAGAGAAATACACAGCAACCAAATGGCAGTTTGAACACGACTGGATAGGGTTACACTCATGCCTGTGGGGAAGCAACCAACAATAATACACAAAGAGAAACCCTCCACCATTTAACACAGCGATAATACCCATATTCATTTAAAAATACACAGAGACCCACCACGATTTTAACCAACAAAGAAACCAACAAATGCATAACTCAACCCAAAACCAATTCGTTTGCTTGCAATCTGAACAATTACATAGTCATTCCAGAGAGAAGAATCATGCATTTACACAGTTGCAATTCTCAGGAAAACACAAACCCAAGCATTACTGAGCCATTGTTTGTTCATAAACAGATCATAATTCATGGATGGGGTGAAAAATAACCATACATGTAACAGAGAGCTTAAAAGGACGATTTGGTCAAGCGTTTTATTACCAAGCCTGAAATGCGGAGCTTAACCACCAACAGGCCGAATGCAACAAAGAACAATACTATGGTGATGGTCGATGGGGGGGAGTATGGAGTGATGTTCATTTACTGCATGCCGCTTCCATCTCCTATCTTATTCAATTCCAAATTATAAGACAGCTAAACCTTCACCCATTCATTAAACCATGTAATTAATTTCCAAACCATTGAAATCTGTGATGATATTCCTTGCCCAATGTGCCACCCAAAACATTCACGTTAACCTTTTTCAAGCTCTTATGCCATACCATATGTATTACAATATTATATGTGCCCAAAATAATCAAATGAAATTCGCATAGCCACTAACCAACAATAGAATAGTTAGGACTAACACTAACATCTTTTACCTTTTCATTTGCATATAATCCTTAACATAACTCAATCATAGATCCTTTCCTTTTAGGACTTTTTTCATAAGTTTATTTTCTTTGTTTTGGTTATGTTATTACTAACATGTTTCTTGTGTGTATGTGTCCAGGTAGTAGATAACGATATTTTTGATATGATTAAATCATAGCAATTGTAAATATATGCCATCATAACAAAAATAATGCTTTGAATTGCAGAAACATCCCATAAAATGCATCATCCACCTATTATTATATCAAAATGAAACCAAGACTGCATTATCAACCATATAGGAATGTGTAAGCAACATTGAAACAATAACATAAAAAGTGTGATATGACTATCTTTGAACCTTCAGTCTACAAGGGGGTCCCACCTACTAGTATTATTAGCATAGTTTAAATAATAGGGCTTAAGCAATACTTTGCAGGCGAAATTCCTCATTACGATTTCATTCGTCAACAAACTGGTGAATCCATAGGGAAATATGTTTCCAATAGATTAAGAACTCAGAATGTATGGTTTTGCGGACCAAGTAACATAATATCAAGAAGATATAATTCAGAATGATTATGCCATAGGGGGAAGTGAGCGGATTTAATGGAAAAATGACTAGGAATTTGGGAATAACTCATGGAAAGTGTTAAGTATGAGGGGTTTTATCCTTGTAATCATAATCATTCAACCAAAATCTTCTCTTGACTTCAAGGAAAAAACAATTATGTACTTTCTCTTTTGAATCTCAGAATGGACGAATAATTGGAAAGCAGAAGTGGAATGTATCCAACTATCTCATAAAACAGCAGTGAAAGTAGATAACAAATTCAATGATGCCTTCAGGGGGAACATCATAACAACCATTTTAAGATTGATTGTTATTGACTAACAATGATTTACAGGAGTGTCGTTGTAGCAGAACTGATCCAACATTTTATTCTGATAGAAATTGAAATCAAAAAAGTAAAAAGAAAGAAATGTCATAACAGAAATCAAACTGCAAAATTGAAAACAACAGAAATGGAGTGACATAAATGCAAACATCAGAAAGAAAACTACTGAAATGAAAGAAGAATTGAATTATTGTAAAAGCATAATTGAAATAGAATAAATGAAAACTACTAAAAAGAAAGAAGAATTGAACTACTAAAATACAGAATAATCCAAACAGCGTTAAACTCTTCAAGTTGGTTCCACGTAGTGTTTTAAGTGAGAACCGTTAGTGTTGTAGGAAAACAATGACTCATGTGAATCCTTTAGAATGTAATAGTTTGCACCCAATACAAAAGTGATCTTGAAAGGACCCAACCATAATTTTTTAAACTTTGAAACATCTGATAATTTTTTCGAGTACACAATTAAGTCATCAAGATAGATATGAATAATCTTGTTGATCAAATCGTAAAACGTTAACTGCATAGCCCTTTGAAAAGTGGCACTTGCATTGGATAAGCCAAATGGCATACGTTCATAAGAAAAAGTTCCCCATCAAGTAATAAAGTTGGTTTTATATTTATTTTCCCCTTTTACCTTGATTTGATTGTAACCAGAGAAACCGTCAAGGACATCATCCGTGATCCTGCAACTTGCTGCAAGATCATTTCCATATTAGGGAGAGGAAAGTGATATTTTATGCTAGGCTAATTTAATGCGTGAAAATCTACGAATAATCTGATTTGACCAATTTTTTTCCGAACGAGAACCAAATTAGAAACCCATTCTGAATACTTAACTGGAAAGATAATCCCATCCTTCAAGAGTTTTTCCAGCACCTTTCGAATAGTTTCTTCCAGTGCAGGGTTGATAGGTATTTATTTTTTCCTAACTAGTTTTATGCCCTCATTGAAAGGAATGGCATGTTGTATAAGAGTAGGATCGAAACCACGAAGATCCTCATAAGACCAATAAAAAACATCTTGAAATTCACCAACCAGTCTGGAAAACTTCAATTTTTCTTCATCAGAACATTAGGCACCTATTTTAGCATTCTTTGGGGACTCGGGTGTTCCAATGTTCAAGTAAATGGTTTCACCCACCTTCCTTTTCGACTCCTCTTCTTTATGTTTCTCTTTCTTTATGACATCACTCAATGAAAATGAACTTTCTAGAGGAGTCAAGGCCTTAGGAATCTTGTTATCTTCCATTGATATAATTTCCTTAGGCTTATAAAGTTCATTTTGAATGAAAGAAAAGATGCTCTCATCACTAAGGAAGACCTGCCATGATTATATATTTTCAGGGATATGTGGACGATATAGAGATTGAAAAGTACAATCAGGTCTTTGTCGTAGAAGTTTTCGATTAGGAGAGGCTGCAAAAACAGCAAACCAATCAGCCATTGAGTTCAATTCCCTATTAACATTAGTAATGTTGAAATATAGTAGGTTCAAGATAAGTTCCCAAACATTTTGGGTGTAGAATTTCATCAACTTGTTGATAGGAGAGTATATCTTACGTATAAGGTTCACAACAAGCTCGAAATCCAAAAAACTTGTAAGGTTACCACAACCCATATTATAGGCGTTTTCAATGCCTAATAGTAAAGCTTCGAATTAAATGACATTGTTTGTGCAAGAAAACTCTAATCTATAAGAAAAGTTATGAATTTTCCCCACAGGAGAGTACAAGATAATGCTAGCTCTATTTCCTTCATTAGAGCATGAACCATCAAACTGCATATGCCACATATCGTCATCTAAGTCGATTTGTTCCAAGGGAGTGTTATCCTCCTCGATAAATATGGAATACACTCATAGGTCCTCCTTGATATAATTCACATTAGGTTGTGGAACACTTTCTATGTAAGGTGAAATCCTTCCCTCTCTAAGTACTATGTTGATTTTACCATTCCGAGGAACAGATAAGTATGTCTCGTCAAGTGAGAGGTATCCACCTATCAAATATTTCCAATCTCTTCCTAGGATGATCGAGCAGTTGCTTACTAGCATATCGATTACCTGAATATTAAGGGTTGTCCTAATTTCAGGGTGTGCGCACAAAACCAAGGTCACATCCTTGATTTCACCTATGGTCATTTGTTGTAGACTATTATAAGAGAGCATGCTTCTGGCATTTTCATTTTTACAAGACAAGCCTAGCTCTTCCATAATAATCTTCAACATTATACTTGGGCCCAAACAACCGTCAATGAGGAAACAATGGGAAATCTTATCCATAATCTTTACATAAATATAAAAAGGGGTTTTTTTTACAGGGTATCTAAATTTATGTACACGTAATTTATTTACAGATGAATCCTCTTCATCTACCTCTTCAAAGAGGTTGGATACAACGAAACCTTTTTCCTTCCATGAATTGTTTTAGATGCTTATATTGTTCAGTGACAGTAACCATGTCCATAAGGGTTGCATCTGCTTTGATGTTGGCCAACTGATTTAGAATATTGTATTTGGAAGAGGGGAGAGGGGAGGTAGTTCCTTTACTGTCAAGAGCCTTAGGAACCTAAACAGTAGCAGCTAGTGAGGATGAGCTCGGGCTAGAAGAATTGCAGGGAGGATCATATTTTCTTTGGGGAGCATAGGATTTATTCCTAGTATTGATGAGCATGACATCTTCTGGCTCTGCAAAGTCTAGGACATCAATGGTAGTTTCAGGTATCTTACCAAATATTTTATCTTTGGCACTCTTCTTTACCTCACATGTACTTTCCTCATGGTTTTCCTTGCAAAATCTACACAACCTACGAGGCATGATAGCTTTAGGCTAAAAATTATTTTCATTTGGATTTCTAAAGGGGGGTGCAGAAGAGGATGAATCTTCAGGGGTAAGAGGGGAGACATTTCCCTTTCTCTCATATGCTATCATATGATTATTCATGTCTTGTACAAGTTGTAAGAAGGAGAACATGTATGTCTGTTAAACTGAATCTCCCTGAGGAAGACCTATTCTTTCAAGTTGTTCTTCATATGTATGCAGAGAAAAACTGAGGTTATCAATGGCCTTTTCCTAAAGCCTATGACGGTAGGGGGAAAGTAATTCATTATAATAATGCATGAAATCATCTTGGTTCTAAGGTCGAATGAGTTCAAGGATTTGTTTGTATAACTTGGTGAAAAGCAAGTTGAAGGACTTGATGGTCTCACCATCCTTATAAGCGATGTTATTGTATTCACGTAACTGCTTGGTTGGGCTTTTGGATTTCCCATAGGTGGATTTGAACCAATAGAATAAATCCTCCCAAATAGATAAAATCTTAGGATGGAGATCGAAGAAATCGATCGAAACCTTCCCTTCAAGGGAATTGACAAATAACCGCAACAAGTATCGTTGTCATTGGATCCTATGTTGTGACAAGTATTAGAAAATGCCACCAAGTGTTCATTCATAGTGACAGTGTTATTCCCTAAAAACCTAGGGAGATGCTCTTTGAATTTAGGAAGCAGATGAGTAGAAGGTGACAAGTTAAGAGGAGAGGAAACATGCCACGGTGTGGTTGTAGCATCTTCTTCAAACTGAAAAATCTCATACTTTTTAATGACTTTGGTGGGGTTTGTGGTAGATTCGACAGGGACTTGGTGACTATACAAGATACCAATCACTGACGAAGTTGAAGATTGAGATGAAGAAGCACCTCTAGTGCCACCAGAGCCACCACTAGATGTCATCTTGTGGATAATAGGTAAGGGAGAGAAAGACGAAATGGATGAACTAGACAAGGTTCTCCTTAGAGCACTTTGTTGGGTTGATAACACAATGTTCCTTATTCCTATTCCAGCAATAGAATTAATTTCATGTGATAAACCTCTTCTTCTCCTAGAAACATGAGGGTCTAAGGACATGAAAAGAATATCAAAGCTAGAAAAACAAAGTTATGGTTGATTCCTCAGATGTCCATGTCTACCTTCCCAATGTTCTTGGGAACTTATGTCTTGTTCAATTGTTTCCCATGAACGATTAAGCTCAGTATGGGTATTGGCAGTATCTAAGATGGTGTTAAATAAGTTTAACGAAATGTTGGTCTAATCTTGAAGACTGGGCTCAATATTAGGATTTATTGCAACAAGTACAGTCATTAAGAAATGAAATAGTCAAAGAATCAATATCAGAAAAACATATATATTCGATGATAATCAATCATAAAAATCAACGAGAGAGATATGGAAGATCTCCCCAGTATGGTCGCCAAATAAATGTTGAGGAAAATATATGAAATAATATTACTCAAGCATTTTCATATCTTACTTGGCTAAATAAATATAGAATGGAATATCACGCTTTGTTTATAGCCTTAGAATTTGTTTCCTAATCCACAAGTATTGGTTACAAGGGCTTAGGCTGATTTTTTTATAAATAAAAGATTGTTGAAAAATTCAATATTTATATAATTTTCTGAATATAACAGATGCAAAAGTAAATGTAGAGACAGAAGAAGAAATACCAAGTCAATAACTAACACAGATGAGACAGAAATAAATCACTTGTTTCATTCCAATTTATCAAAATAATCGTTCTCTTTACAAAATTCCCTAAGAAAGTTTGGACCAAAGTCAAACGTAGATGTCCCTGATGAAAACCATACAAAAGGACTTCTAACAAAAAGTAAAAAAAATGAACTTTAAAATATGGATCATCTTGCCACAGATTGTTTCCCACTCGACTCTGCACAATATCCTTTATCAATCATGAAATTTAATTCACAAACAGACAAGTCTACACAGACTATCAAAGATAGATCAACACCCCTGAAAAATAAGTGTCTGAATGATGTAATTCGGCCTTGAATCTTGTTGTCTACAATAGGACCTTGTTTTCATAAAAGAGAATTAGAATTTCAATGAATTAAAGAATGAATGAAAACTAAACTATCTCAATAAAACTCAAGAGAAGACCTTAGTATTCTTTCTCCTTCTATTCTCCACTTGTTCCTCCTTCTCTTTTTGCCTTTAAGCAATCAAAATTAGTTGAAGTAATTAAACTACCTCTTTTAGTTAAGTTAACTAAAACTCAACCAACTTTTAGTTTAGGGGGGAAATTAATAAAATAATAATAAGGGTCTTTAATAAATAATAACTAGTAGGTGGGACCCCTTGTGACTCCCTTTAGTTTCTTAACAAACATAAACACAACTAGTTAATCAATCAAACRCATCCCTCCTTGTGGCTCCCATCATCACTCTCATAATTTGAAAATTAATATCAATGATATTTGAAACCATATCCAAAAAATATAATATCCAACATATCCAAAAAATAGTGTGTTGTCCAAAAATCTTCAACAGTCAACTATTCTCAACAATCAACAAAAAAAAAACACTCAAAAACCATATTTTCCACTCTAGGAGCAAATTTTCCCCTTATTGTCATTGTCTCCCTTTGATTTCTATGAATTTTCCTTAGGTTGTGTGGAGCCTTTAGGCCTGATCTCACTGATAACATGAGAACAATCATCTCTCAAGTGCATGTGGGATGAAATTGATTTGGTAGAGTCATTTCAGGGAGAGGAGGGGGAAGCAGTAGCTTTTCCTTTGTCAGGTGCATGGTGGGCTTTAATTTTTAATCACTTTATTGTGTGGGAATACTCTACTAGTGAGTGTGAAGGGAAGCTAGGACAATTGGGTTAACCGGTGGAAGAGGAGTAGGTAGAGACAAATTGGGCCAGCCATGATGTTTGGAGATTGTCGGGTGGACAATCTCTTTCCATCCGTCATTTTTAGGGAATTTAGGTTTTAACGAGACACAAGGGGGAATTGGGATACCATGGACATGTGGGGGGTGGAAAGGAGGCCTTTTTGGCCTAGGTTGGACCACCCCTTGTCCAATCCAGTTGAAAAACCCAGCTTGGAATAGCTGGTTCAACTCTTGTGGATCTGCCTCAAAATGTATAGAAAACCTTGGCCTTCTAGGGCCCCTGTTCCAGTTTCCTCTTCCCCTGTTGTTCTGGCCATGGATACCTATGATCAAGAAGCTCATTCTTGTATGCAGTATTTATTAGAAACTAGTTTCTCAACAAACCATGCATGACATCTCTTTAATTATGAAACAAATTTTGGCCCAGCAACACATCAGACTCATGCAATCCAATCCATAAAAATTGTTTAATACTTGTCAATGAGCAGGGGGTGAATAAGGGTTCTAGGATATATGACAGGTTGTACTGAACGAAAAGTGGTAAAATGAAGGGGGGTAGATCATGATTATTTCTCAACAAATCATCAAACAATGAAATGTATTGTAATAACAAACATATCAACTGTAACTCATCCATGTTCCATCCTTCAACTGTTATAATACAAAGTTTTCATTTAACTATAATTTAATTTTAAGAATAGGGCGTGAATAGTGAATCTGGGAAGGTGAGGGGATTTGTAATGTGAGGAAAAGTGAGAGAATGGAAGGAAAATAACGAATATTGTTCATAAAACCAATCAAGTAAAACATAACTCTATACTAAACTCAATACAAACAATACCAAAACCATATCAACACTCACTGTGTATCAAACTGTTTGTTGTCACAACATTTAAATTTCTCAAAACTTCTCAATTATAACAGTTTGTGCAATCATATTCATAATCGAAACAAATTTCCATTCGACAGTCCTGTTAATAAAATGCTTGGTCTTTAATTTCCTTCCTTTCCTTTTAAGAATTTAAAGAAAACACACAGCAACATTGTTCCACCTCTATCCCATAATGCATCACTATAAAAATATCATACATTGTCTATCAATTCACAATCAGCCAATTAAAACATATGCACAAGTCCCTTTCCGAATCGAACAGACTTCCAAAACATGCTCGCTTACATACATTCTTCGTCATATCAACCAATAAGGTTTTGCAATGCAAACACAGTCAACATAAAACTCGAACCTCATCACTGTCGATGTAACCATTTCCAATATGCATGATGATTCAATAATGGATGCAGAGTGATCATAACCAAATACACACATTTACCAATTCCTTAATTTGTTATAACCTCGATCGAGCCTAGTGAAACACACAGGTGTTTCCATTTTACAATTAAGACAACCCTGTAAGAACACAGAGAGTGGAAACATAGAGAAAGGATAACAGCCCTCGATTGCATATTATTACTCATTCTCAATCATAACTTTTCAACCAATTTAATCATGAGATAGCGACTCGACGAAAAAAATCCATAACTACTCCACTTGATAAACCAATCCTTGACAACCAAGAAGATGCCCGACAAGAGCAAGAACAATTGGATATTTAAAATCAGGCTCTGTCACAACAAATACAAGGAGCCAATCAAGAGCGCACTCATTCATAAATAGCATAGATAACTAGAGGTCTTTAGAGACATATCAACCACAGGAAAACACCCTTTCGATATAGACATAGTAGTAAGCCACAGGATCTCCTTATAACTCCCAGTATGGGCAATGGAACAACCATTAGCCACAGAGGAAACAACGATGGGTAGGGTAGAAAAAAAATGATGCACATAGTGCATTTTATGTTTGCAGAGGGGAGGTGAATGTCAACTGAACAGTGATAGTTACCAAGAACACACAGAGATATAACCTCTGTCTATTTTCTCAAGAGATGAACCATTTGACAACAATTCGAGTGAGGACGCCTAACACCGAGGAATAACTTATATCATCCCATAACCATACAGTATATATCAACATTATGGCCACCCTAAGACCACTTCTCAAGATACTCTGGTGCCAACATAATGAGAATGAGCCACGACCACAACTCTGGTAAGATAAATACATAGAAACCAAATGGTAGTCTAAACACAAATGGATAGGGTTACACTCATGCATGTGAAGAAGCAACCGGCAATAATACACAGAGTGAAACCCTCCACCATTTAACACGGTGATAATACCCATATTCATTTAAAAATACATATATACCCACCACAATTTTAACCAACAAAGAAACCAGTGAATGCACAAATCAACCCAAACCCAATTCTTTTTCTTGCAATCCGAGCAATCACACAGTCATTCCAGAGAGAAGAATCACACATTTACACAGTTGAAATTCTCAGGAAAACACAAATCCAAGCATTACTGAGCCATTTTATGCTCGTACACATAGCATAATTCATGGATGGGGTGAAAAATAACCATACCTGTAACAGAGAGCTTAAAAGGATGAGTTGGCTGAGCGTTTTCTCCCCAAGCCTGAAATGTGGAGCTTAACCACCAACAAACTGAATGTAACAAAGAACATTACTAGGGTGACGGCTGAGGGGGGAGTATGGAGTGAAGTTCATTTACTGCACGTTGCTTCCATCTCCTATCCTATTCAATTCTGAAGTACAAGACAGCTAAACCTTCACCCATGCATTAAACCATGTAATTAATTTCCAAACCATTGAAATCATTAATGATATTCCTTGCCCAATGCGCCACCCAAAACATTCACGTTAAAATTTGTCAATATCTTATGCCATACCATATTTATTACAATATTATATGTGTCCGAAATAATCAAATGAAAATCGCATAGCCACTAACCAACCATAGAATAGTTAGTACTAACACTAACATATTTTACCTTTTCATTTGCATATAATCCTTAACATAACTCAATCATAGATCCTTTCCTTTTAGGATTTTTTTCATAAGTTTATTTTCTTTGTTTTGGTTATGTTATTACTAGCATGTTTCTTGTGTGTATGTGGCCAGGTAGTACATCATGATGATTTGTGATATGATTAAATCATAGCAGCTGTAAATATATGCCATCATAACAAAAATAATGCTTTGAATTGCATAAACATCCCATAAAATGCATCATCCACCTGTTATTATATCAAAATGAAACCAAGACTGCATTTTCAACCATATAGGATTGTGTAAGCAGCGTCAAAATAGTAATAGAAAAAGTGTGATATGACTATCTTCGAACTTTCAGTCTACAAGGGGGTCCCACCTAGTGGTATTATATTATTAGCATAGTTTAAATAATAGGGCTTAAGAAATACTTTGCGGGAGAAATTCCTCACTGTGATTTTAATCATTAATAGGCACCACCAGGTGCATTTCAGGGTTAAAAGCAGGTTTCCCCAAACCACTTTCTCATTCCCCTCAAAAGTGGAAAAGTATAAAATGGTGGTTGGTCATTTATTTTATTCTATTTTGAATGTTGGATTGTTTGAACCTTGGCGTGGCCACCACCTTTCAACTGCATCTCAACAGTACATGAACTGTGTGTCATTTCTTCTCATTTCCAAGTATTTTTCATCACGATCATGGATCCTATCATAACCTCGGTAACATAACAAGATCTTGTGGCAAATGAAGTAGCCCTAATTGACTGAGATTCAGATGTTTTTGACACCAAAATTGTCATTTCTAACATCTATGTGTCCAAAAGCAACCTGTCCGATGGAGTAGGACAATGTATATCGTTCCTTGAAGCAGTCTAGGCCACCATAGTCCCTTACGTTGTCAAAATTTATTTCTTGTTTCCTGAATTTATAGGTTGGTGCACTGAACAATATTTCCCATGAAGAAAGAGTCATTGTGAATAAACATGGGTTCGAGGTCATGTGTAGTGTAGAGAGTCTGCCAATTTGAGAGTCCCTCGGCATACCAGAGTCGTTTTCTGCAATTTTTGAACCTTTCAATGAAGAGAAGCTAATTAGGGTATACATAGAATGTCCATTAGAGGTATGAGATCTGTTTTTACAAATAATTGTCAAACCCAAACATTTTTCAGAGAGTCTGTCTTTGCCAGTGAATGTGAATATAATGGTTATTGAAGTCCAATGGGTTTGCTCCCTATTAAGTCAAGTTTTAGGTCTAGATAATGACAAATATGTAGTCGAAGTCATGCTTGGTTTTATTTTGACCTTTTTTAAGTCAGAGTCTGGTTCGTCAGTCTGTATCAGTTTTGATCAATTCATAGCTGATAATATCCGTAAACAGCTAGTGAATTTTCTCCTCTAAGACATTTCAGATACTACACCTATATGTGGAAGATTTTCGTGAAAATCAATAAGAGAGAATTTCCTGAAGTAGCATTTGTATCAACTAAATGTAAAAGGATTACATTGCTTATCTTCATAAACAAATTCATGTCCGTAGTTTATAGTTTGATTTTCAACACCAACCTACCTAGAGTTTTGAATGACATGAGGAGCTATCTATAGATATGGTGGAAAGTGACACTAGCACTGTAAAGGTTGAGAAGGAAAGAAAAATCCAAAGTGATGGTGGCTCAAGAACCATTAGCAGCAAGAAATACATCTTTGATAAAACATCTGAGGCAATTTATCAATCTAAAGAAGATTTGGCAAAGCAGTATGTTGAAAAGGGGAACATAGCTCTGGGTGAGATGAGGGATTTAGTCCCTAAAGTGGAAAATATTTCTCAGCATAAATATTTTTTTTTCACAATAAGGGATGTTGAAAATAGGAACTTTAACATCGCAGTTGCAGATGAAGACAAAGTCTCTAAGATAAAGATAAGATATGACAACATCAGTGGTCCAGACAAGGTCAAATTCCATAAGCATACCAGTGATATGTTGTATTCTTATGACCTAAGTTTAAGCTTGAAGAATTCAAAGTTGTCATCTTATGCAATGAAATTGGAAGGACATTTGATGAAGAAAAAAGCCTCTAGCAGATCTTGGAAGAATCGGGTCAAGAGGATGGAAGTTGAAGGCCCCCAAGTGTTGAAATCCTCATTGGATGAAAAAGATAAATTAATTCAAATCTTGATGAATAAATTGAAAATTTCTGCCACAGCGCATCTGAAAAAAGAAGAATTGGTTTCTCTAGAATAGGAAAAGGAAACACTTCATCAAGAGACATTGGAATACAAGGCTAGAGTGTTGCAGCTAGAACGAGAAAAGGTGAAATGGTCACAAGAGCAGTCAGAATTGGTAAACAGGGTTGTAGTTGTACCTCCTGCTGCAGAAGCTGGGTCAAACACTGAAGGACTTATCCAAACTATGTGACAAGTTATCCTAAAAGAAGGAGAAATCAAAGGGCTAAAAGGAAGCATAGAGAAATTGAAGCAGGATATGTAGGCAAAGGATGAAAGAATGGCTCAATTTCAAAAGGAGAATGGAGTTTTGTAGGAAAGGATAGATAAATTGAAGATGAGATTAATATGTAAAGGCCTATTGCAGGGGGGCAAGCATATCATCTAGGACTCTATAGTTGTTGAAGCTGCCAAGTTTAGAGTATATTTGAATTTCATTAATGATAAATACAACATAGCCATCATAGCCATAAGCAGGTGCACTATTGTGAATGAAACTTTAGTAAAGAAACCATCAGAATGGGCCCAAAACGCCATAAATATACTCAGCTCCATTTGTACTACAAACCTTCAAACTGTTGGAGTTAAAGACAAAACTACATTGATTATCTGGTCTATGAGGGTTATTGCTAAACATAACCTATTGAAATCAGTGCAAACCAAGGCAACAAAGATGGAGCAAAGTGTGCAAGAGTTCAAGGATTTGTTTGAAAAATTGTTTATCAAAGGCCTTCCACCATTTTGGGATGGAAAATGAGAATGGTATGATCAAGAAGAATACAATGCTCGTTTGACTCAGTGCATAATGGATCATTCCAAGTTCGAAACCCTAAAGGAAAATCTCAAAGGAGCTACATTAGTTGAACATCTGATTACAGACTTTGAAATTTTGAATCAGTTCAAAGCAGTCAAGCTTGGATTGCCAGTCATGTCATATTCTTCCTGCATTGACCTGGAGATTTTGATAAAGGAAATGACATATTATGATATCCCTTCTGACTTTCAATGGAAGGAGATAGTGTGGTTGGGTAGGAAAAAATGAAGTTTTCCAGGGTCTAGTAGATGATATCCAGATGTCATTGAAGATGGCAGATCACGTGGAAGACCAGAGCAGAACAAGTGGTGAAGAAAGAAACTGTAATACCAGAGGAGCCAAAATCTAGATCATGAAAAGTTTTCTTGCTAATCATTGTAATCGGTTTCAAAACCGAAATTGTCCCTTGTAATTATTGTAATTGGTTTCAAAACTGAAATGTTTCATTTTAATCATCGTAATCGGTTTCAAACCAAAGGAACTCAGCTTGTATAAATATTAGGAGTTCCAAATGTATTATGGATTGGCATAAGTGCAAGGGCACAATCTTAGCTATTTGGAGCTTGAATGTAATTTTTTGAAGCTGAATAGAATGCACATGCAGATGTCCTGAGTTTTCCATGAAAATATTCTAATGGTGGTGGTCTGAGTTTCGTCTCCTTTCTTTATATGTATGTCCCATATGCTTAAATTCCATTTTCACTATCTTGTGTTTAAATTGGATAGTTAAAACCCCATAATTCATTTTGTGATGCTCTTAGCTTAAGCAATTTAAACTGTGTTAAGTTCTTCCAAACTAAGTCAGAATTCATTTATTTAATGCTCTGATACAGTTATATGTTTTTCCTTTCTTCTTACACTCTGCAAATTTACAATTTATAACTCATATTTAACACCTCATTTAGCCTTTATCCTTTGGAGAGTTCTACTGACTAGTCAATGCTTCCATTCGTTTCAAAATTTTGACTCCATATCCCTAAATGTCCCTCCCCTTTCTTGCTAGCAAAACTATAAAAAAACCTTCAAAGAAACAAAACCTAGCCAGTGATTCGTTAAAGAACTCATCTATTAAATACCAAGTGACAAGAGAGATCCCTCTCTGAGATGATAAGGATAGTACCCAGCTCTAAATAGGTTTGTAGGTTACCTATGTCATTTGTTTTGTCATCCGAACAAATTTACAGAGTGCTAACAGAACCTATAAAGTTACTTTTGTGTCATTTTTTTTTTTAAACACGTATGTTGTATTAGCATAGAAGTGCATTATATTTGTGTTGTAGTGCATTGTATTTGTGCCATATTATGTTGTATTTACATCATATTAGCATCATGGTAGCATTAAGATACAAAACCTTGTTGGACATGGTGTTATGGTGTTGGCATTGATGTCAAACAAGACCAATATGATCAATGTTAGACAAGGTATTATGGTGTTGGTATTGATTTCAAGAAGATCAATATGGTATTGTCATTATATGTCTTTGAGATCCTAAATCTCAGGAGAGGTAATGTAGTAGGTTGAGCAGAATACATAGTGCGAGGTCTAGAGGAATCTAGTATAAACCTAAAGCTCAGGAGGAGTTTGAGCATTCAAGTGAAGTTGAAACAGAGTTCTACAGGTAAAGAAATCGTGTGCAAAAGACTTCAAGTGATCATGATCGTTGATTAGGGATAGGAATGAAGTTTGGTAGAATTCACAGTCATTCGATCATTAGTGGAAACTAGATTAAATCTCAACCATTAGATCGAACTAATCAATCATCATCCATTGATCAGAGCCAAGAAGGATAATCTTCAAAACTCTGTAACTTCACCATTTCGGCGAACATTGGAGACAAGGAAGAGGCCTCGTGGAATCACAAAGTCACAAATTCCCACCAACCGTTAGATCAAGGAGGGAATTCGGGTGAATTCTCGACCATCCGATCGAGTTTAGTGGAAGGAAAGAGTAAGCCACAATATCCCGGGGTAAATGAACTCATGTATATCATTGATCCAAGATCCCTACGGAAGTAATACGAGCCGTTAAATCAATATTTTATATAGAATTAAGTGTCGATCATCGATCTAGAAAGGAAATGTTGAACCGTCAGAGATCACTAAAGGAAAGAAGGTGGCCAACTCAGGCATTGACCACTCCGACGAAAATAAGTCTAAATCATGTAGGAGTACCCAAAGTCCGAAGGCCTGAAGTCATGAAATCCAAATAACCACCATGCGAGGGAAGGAATATTCAACCCATCATTGAACACTCTGGGATTACGAGGAGTCCCAAACAACTAAAACTCCCAAATCCACGGAGTACTGAAGCCACAAAGTGAAGAGCCATGATCTAGGAGGGAGACATGTGGCAGAAGACAAAGCTGACATGTGGCCCAATCAACTGGTGACAAGTTTCAAGGTTTAGTTGGCACATTAGGTATACGAAAGTCATGAATCAAGGTGACACATGGAATCCAGTACCATGTCAACAGTGATGTCAGCATTCCATTTCACTCTGGGATTATAGCCTCTGAGGATATCCAGATTCTCCTACTAACAAACATGCTTGAAGCATCGAAGGTCGAAGTCACGAAATAACATTGGTCGTTGATTTAAGATTCTCAGGAATCTTTCTCGACTACTAGATTAATCCAGTGGAAAAGGGTAAATGTGGACCATTGATCGAAAATTAACAGTCACCTATACCATATGACCACTTTGACCAGTTTACCTCAGAGATTTTTGAAAACATCAAAAACTCCAATAAATCCCGAATACCCGGAGAGCCGGAGCTCCATTTTCCTAAGCCTATGGTCCTAGCTTCAGGTCATGTGAAGGTTCTTAAGCAACTCGAGGGCCAAGTTCAAAAACTATATAGAAAATATGAATTAAACCCTTTGGTTCTTAGCCTAAGGGAATATGATGAATAATGTCAAGAGGGAGCGCGTATACACACTTCGATGAAATTTACTTCGGGAGAGTTGGAATACTACAAATTCCAGAGTCACAAATTGTGGAAGTCCCAAAGTGAAAGGGAACCTTTCATTTTAACTAAAGATTAATTATTGACCGATGATTTGTTTTAGCCTCCAGATAAGCAAGAACCGTCAATCTCAACGTGCAAATAAAACGTGATCGTCGATATTGATAAGTGATTAAGCACTCATTTGGTTTAGTTCTTAACCACCTCCCGTGGTCATATGGAATAAAGGTCCTGAAGTGCTTCTGTGTGAAACTTAACACACTGAGGAAGAAGTTTTCCTCTGTCAGGAAGGAACTTTGAACCGATAGGATCTGTATTTTGTCCTGATTGATCTTAAGTGATACAATACATCCAATGCATAGAGAGCTAATCAAAAAGCTCAGATCTGATCAATTTAAATTGAGAATGAATTAAAGAGGCATGGGATCAAGTTAAAATAAATCGATCCATATATGTGATTGATTTACGAATTATCCCTCTTACTAAATTGAAGAGATTTCATGTTAATATATTAATAATAATAAAGGAAGATATTAATTATAAGTTAAAATACAAACTTATTTGTTCTTAAACAAAATGAAGAGGTGCATTGGTATGTATGAAGGACACAATGGTTCAATTTCACACATGTTGAAATATTATATAAACAAAAATATATCATGAGAAGAAAGTGTCTCTACAGTCCATATCAGAAGATCAAAAGCAAAAGTAAAGTCTAAGAAGGCAAATTGAGGATACTTATGTAGTGTGGGTGGAAGGGAGAAGGAAGGATTCATATCCTTTTCTAAGTAAAGTGTGAAAATAAGGGATTTGGTGCTTCCTATGGTTGGTGCCCTAAAACAAGGGAGTTGGTGCTTCCTAGGGTTGGTTCCCTGAAGAAGGGGATTTGTGTCTCCAAGAGTTGGTGCTCTAAAGAGGATTGGTGTCCTTCACAATCACAAATTATTCTTTACAAACTTTATGATTCTTGTTAAAGTATACTTATATAATTGATTCTTAAATACAAGTCCATTATTGTTATACTATGATAATAAATAGAATAACAAAGTAATAACTAATTGTTTAAAAAGGTAATACTGATTCAACCCCCCCCCCCCTCTCAGTGTTTTGAACAATTGGTATCAGAGTGAAGTGCCTTCAATACAGGCTAATAATTGGAAGGTAGATACTGAAAGTAATGGATGAGCAAGAGGAAATGTCTTCCAACAAAGCACCATTGTTTAAAGGAGATGATTATGCTCTTTGGAAAATAAGAATGAAAAGATACCTTATGGCTCTTGGTTTTGATGTTTGGAAATCTGTAGAAAATGGGTACATTGCACCAGCTATTCCACTCACAGATACTGCAAAAAAGAAGATTTGCAATGGAAACTCAAGAGAAGTCAATGTGGTTCTAGGAGGGTTAAAAAATCCTATATTTGTGAAGGTAATGCATTGTAAGTCATCTAAGGAGATATTGGACAAACTGGATGTTATATATGAAGGAGACAACAAAGTCCAGGAAGCCAAACTACAAACCTACACAACTCAGTTTGAAATTTTGAAGACGAAATAAGAAGAGAACATTGTTGAATATATTCATAGAGTAAATGAGGTAGTTAACTCAATCAGAGAAGCTGGAGAAGAACTTAAATACAAACCCATTGTACAAAAGATCTTAAGATCATTACCTATGAGGTATAATGCCAATATTTCTACAATTGAAGACAGACCAGACCTTGACAAACTCACAGAAGATGAGCTCCATGGAATTCTTACAACGTATGAGATGAGGACAAGACAGGAGAAACCATCTAAAGGAGAAATAGTTGTTAAGTCTTCTAATGCAAAGAAGAATCAGGAACAAATGTCTAATGAAGATCAGTCAGACATATCATATGTAGAAGATGCCAAATTTATAAGGAAACTCCATAAAGTGTATATTTTAACCTTGTACAATATTTACTGCAAACGAATATTCAGTAAAAGAACAAAAAAGATACAATGGAAAATACAAACATTACACAGAGATTTTTCCCCTGGAAACCCAAACTGGGAAAACTAGCATATTCTATATTCATTCATGTTGATACATTGTTTAGAATACAATATACATATAGGATCCAGCATCATCCAAAACCCTACACCAATGACCTAGATTAGTCAACAACCCTAATTCCTTAACCATAAATAGAAAACCATCGGCAAAAACCATGTGTCGAAAAATCGCCCAAAAATGCGACATGTTTCCCAAGGAGAAAAAAATTTATCAAGGGCTTTCACCCCCTTTCACCCACCCCTCAAAACTCCCTATGCACTCATGCAAATAATATAACACATACCCAACATTCTCCCACTTGTTTTTTTATTGCATACAGGGGGTTACAAGGTTACATAGTCAACAATCCAGGGCAGCAATGCCCATGGATCCTCCACACCAAAAGAACTTCTCAGTGATCACATATTTTGTTAATGAATCTGGAACATTCTTCAAAGTGTCCACCTTCATCAGAAATACTTTCTTTTATTCAACCATGTCTCTCACAAAGTGATATTGAATATCAATATGTTTTTTCTTTGAATGATAAGTCGGGTTCTTTGCCAGAAAAATTGCACTTTGACTATCACAATATATCCTTACAGCTTGTTGTACCAAACCAATACCTGAACACAATATTTGTAACCATATTGTTTCCTTACTTGCATGAGTGATTGCCATGTATTCATCTTATGTAGTTGAAAGTGCCACTACATCCTATCTTTAGCTCATCCAACTTATTGCTCCTCCAAACAAGTTAAACACATACCCACTTGTAGATCTCCTACGATCCATATCTCCATCCTAGTCTGCATCTACAAATCCATGTATATCCACCACTCTGTCTAATCCTGGTCTTCCTTGGTAGCACAATCCATAGCTAGCAGTGCCACGCAAATACCTTAAAATTGTTTTTACGGTTGTTCAATGCTCCTTCCCTAGTTTTGACATATACCTGCTCAAGACTCCCACTGCATGTGCAATGTATGGTCTAGTACAGACCATTGCATACATCAAACTGCCAACTACACGCACATATGGAACATGAGACATGTCGTCCTCCTCTTCCTGTGTCTTGGGATACTGATCCACGGATAACTTTGCACCAACAGGAATAGGAACCTTGATTGGTTTACATTCTTGCATATTAAACCTCTGCAATATTGTCTTGACATATTTTCTCTGATTTAACCAGAGTTTCCCCTTTTTCCGATCTCTTTTAATTTCCATGCCCAAAATGAAATTTGAAGCACTGAGATCCTTCATGTCAAATTTAGAGGACAATTGAATTTTCACATCCTGGATAATCTCCTTGTTGTTTCCTATCAGCAACATGTCATCCACATACAAGGCCAAATATATCAAATGATCACTAATTAATTTAAAATACACACAGTTATCTTCTTTGCTTCTTGTGAAGCCAAGTCCCATCATATAAGTATCAATTTTTTTATACCACATCCTTGGTAATTTTTTTAAACCATACAGGGACTTTTTCCAATTGCATAACAGCTCCTTCTTTCCCTTCACAACATAACCTTTTGGTTGCTTCATATAGATTTCTTCTTATAGATCCCCATGTAGGAATGTTGTCTTCACATCCATCTGTTCTACTTCAAAATCAAATGCAGCAGCAACATATAATAGAAATATTATAGAATTTAACTTGGCAACAGAAGAAAAAATCTCACCAAAATCAATTCCCTCAACCTGGGAATAACCCTATGCTATTAACCGAGCTTTGTATTTCTCCACTTGTCCTTCTTCATTTAGCTTATTTTTAAATACTCATTTGTTGCCAATGGGATTTATTCCAGTCAGCAACTCTACTAGCTCCCAAGCCTCATTCTTATCCAAATATTTCATTTCTTCATCCATGGCCCTTTTCCAGAGATTTTCATCCTCTGATCCACTGCCTCCCTGATAGTTCTAGGATCATCATTAGTAATAGAAAATAAAAATTTGAACAGAAATCAGATGGAGTATACCTTTCTGGTAGCCTTTTTTCTCGAACCGATCTCCTCAATACTGGAGTATGAGAATATTCTTCTTCTAATTATTGTTCTTTTGTAGAGTCTGACGCATCATCCTTTCAATCAAACTCTATTTTCTCTGGTTCTTCCTTACTTGGTAGGAATTCTTGTTTAACAACATCCTTCATTTCTCTAAATACCACATCTCGGCTATACACTACCTTCTTAGTTACTGGGTTCCAAATCTTATAACCTTTTGTAAGTTTTAAACCTGTGAAGTAAAGCAATGCATATAGATTCTTAAGAAAAACAGAAATTATCAATGGCTCATACACATAGTACACAGAGATTTATATCGGAAAACCTTAACTGAGAGAAAACCTTTCCATGCTTCATTGTATTAATTTCACCATTCACCATACAATATATATACAATGTTTTTAGGTATTCCATAGATACCAAAACCCTAATCCATTAATCCAGGATTAATTTAGAAAACCGCTAAAAATAGCAAATATCGCAGATGCAGTTGTCAAATTTGACGTGCCCACACAGACACATGCAAAGAATATAACACATACCCAACATTCTCCCACTTGTTGTTTTCTTTGCATCCAGGGATCCACAGGATTATATAGTCAACAATCTAGGGCAGCAATGCCCATTTTTACTCTACACCAGGAGAAATTTTATGTCCTCACAGACTTTGTCAATGAATCTGCACCATTCTTCAAAGTGTCATCCTTTTCCATCAACACCCTCTTTTCTTCAACCATGTCTTTCACAAAGTGACACTGAACATCAATATGCTTTTTCTTCGAATGATAAGTTGGGTTCTTTTCTAGGAATATTTCACTCTGACTGTCACAATATAATCTCACTGCTTGTTGTACCAACCCAATACCTGAACACAATCTCTCTAACCATACTTCTTCCTTGCTTGCATGAGTGGTTGCCATGTATTCAGCTTCTGTAGTTAAGAGTGCCACTACAACCTGCCTTTTTCTCATCCAAATAGGTTAAACACATACCCACTTTTAGATCTTCTGTGATCCAGATCTCCAGCCCAATCTGCATCAACAAAGCCATGTATGTCCACCACTATGTCCAATCCTGGTCTTCCTTGGTAGCACAATCCATAATTGGTAGTGCCACACAAATACCTGAAGACCCTCTTTATTGTTGTCCAATTCTCCTTCCCTGGTTTTGACATATACCTTCTTAAAATGCCCACTACATGTGCAATGTCTAATCTAGTACAAACCATTGCATACATCAAACTGCCAACTACATTGGCATACGGAACATAGGACATGTCCTCTTCTTCTTCCTGTTTCTTGGGAAACTAATATGCAGATAACTTTACACCTATAGGACTAGGAACCTTGACCGATTTACTTCCATGCATATTAAACCTCTACAATATTGTCTCAACATATTTTCTTTGATTCAACCAGTTTCATGTTTGCATGATATCTTTTAATCTCCATTCCCAGAATGAAGTTAGTAGCACCAAGATCCTTCATGTCAAATTTTGAGGATAGTTGTGATTTCACCTCCTTGATAACATTCATGTTATTTCCTACCAACAGCATGTCATCAACATACAACACTACATAAATGAAGTGATTACCAACCTTCTTGGAATATACACAGTGATCATCCATCTTCTCACAAATCCCAATCCAAGGATGTATGTGTCAAACTTTTGGTACGACATCCTAGGTGATTGTTTCAGACCATATAGTGACTTCTTTAGCTTACAGACCAGCTCTTTCTTTCCCTTCACTATAAATCCTTTTGGTTGCTTCATGTATATTTCTTCTTCTAGATCCCCATGTAGGAATGTTCTCTTCACATCATATGTTCCACTTCAAGATCAAAAGCAGCAGCAATAGATAAAATAAATCTAATAGATGTTAACTTGGCAACAGGAGAAACAATATCACCAAAGTCAATTCCCTCTACCTGGGAATAACCTTTTGCTACTAATCGAGTTTTGTGTTTCTCCACTTTACCTTCTACATTAAACTTATTCTTAAACAACCATTTGCTACCAATAGATTTTCTTCCAGATGGAAACACAACTATATCCCATGCCTCATTCTTATCCAAGGAATCCATTTCTTCAACCATGGACTTCTTCCATAGTTTACTATCCTCTGAATTCACTGCTTCCCTGACAGTTCTGGGATCATCATCAGTAATAGATAAAGCAAAATTGGAACGGAAATCAGGTGGACTATACTTTTTTGGTTGCCTTCTTTCTCTCACTGATCTCCTCAATATTGGGCTATGAGGTTGTTCTTATTCTCCTTATTCATCTTCTTCAGATGACTCAGATTTTTCATCATCCAACTCAAGCTCTATTTTCTCAGGTTCTTCTTTCCTTGGTAGGAATTCCTGTTTAGAAACATCTTTTACCTCTCTAAAAACAGCATCCCGACTGTAAACAATCTTCTTAGTTTTTGGTTTCCAAAGCTTATAACCTTTCACACCATATTTATAACCAATAAAGATACACTTTTCAGATTTATTATTGTAAATGTGTTGAACCTGCACAGAATAGATCTAGCTAGAAAATACCACACACATTTGCAGAGAGAAATTGAGAAAGAAGAAACAAGAGAGAAAGAATGGAAGAATTCTCATTAACTGTATTCCACACTCAAAGAGTGAATCATTTACAATAGATATAGGATAAATGAGTAACTAATGATCCATAGTGGTGGTCTAGATTGATCTGGACACACACCAACAATTACGAGAGTAAACTGGCACCTAGTCTAGTCTCTCAGGAAGTTACGGGAGTGAACTGTCACCTAGTTGAGTTAACTAGTCAACTAGTCTTCAGTTAACTGACTGAACAAAGAGTAGTGAGTTGGTGATGATCCCAATGTTGCATGGTGAAAAAACCAATGCAACATCTAAACT
>JZKD02S1841208.1:77649-88434 GCA_000966675.3 Picea glauca | reverse complement strand
ACCATTCTGGGAAGCTAAGGGAGGCCGAACTCAGGCCCAAGACAACAACATTCTATAGGCCGATTTTTGGGCATTTTCTGCAGGTAGCAGCCGACCAAATCTGGGCCAAACACTTCAGCCAGCCAGGCCGTACACAGGCCTCACACCTGCTGTACTTGCTGGGAAGTACTGGGCCGTACAACAACTTTGCTGAGCAGATTTTTGCTGAGAAGGAGAAAGAAAGGTTGCTGAAAATTTTTGTAAGAAATTTCCATTTTTTCTGCTGATGTAATTTCTCTTGAACGCCCATAATAAAGCCCACTCTTAGCTAGTTTTCCCCACATTGGGATTTCCAGGGTAAATCTGGTGTATGTCTAATTTTTGCTTGGTTTCTGTGGATGCTTCTGCTGTTATTTTCTGGTGTATAACTCAGATGTAGCTTAAATTGCATAATTTCCAGTTTTATATCAGCAAGTTTAATTTCATGGTTAAGATAAATTATTGGCATTAATCTCATTGCTAAGTTATAGGAAAGTTCAACATGGTATCGAAGCTCAGCCTCTGAGTATAGGACAAGCCAAGTTTCTTGCTGTGCAGATTAGGAAAGGGTAAATCAACAAGTGGGAGATATAACCAAATAAAGTGGGGCAGCTAGAAGAGCTGACTCAAATGGTAGGCCTAAGGTTCGAAGATAGGCTTGAGGGCGCCTCAAACTTCTTTCCTTGTAGGGAGCGTATAGGCTTGGTGCTGGAAGAGAATGGGCTGTTGGAAATTGATGAAGGCAAAGTGACAACCCCAACTGATCTAGTACAACTAGCATCTCACAACAAGAAAGATGTCAAGGCCAGGAGGATAATTGTGGATGGAGTTAAAGACCACATTATTCTTCATCTGTCTGGAAAGAAGACAACGAAGGACATGTGGGAGGCCCTAGTGAAGCTGTACCAATTTGATAACTAGAGCAGGAAGATGCTGCTCAGAGAGAAGCTGAGAAGCATGAAGATGGCCAAGGGAGAGTCGGTGGTCACTTACCTCACAAAGTTCACTCTGATAAGAGATGAATTGGCACCTATGGGAGAGGCAGTGGACGAGACTGAGTTGGTGAGGACAACCTTGAATGGCTTCACCAAACAGTGGGAAGTATTTGTTCGTGGAGTTGTGGCTCGGGAGAAGCTCCTCGATTGGGAGAGATTATGGGATGACATCACCCAGGAGGAGCTGAGACGCCAAAGAGTGAAGAGGAAGAGAATGTGGCTCTTCATGCGAAGAAGGGCAGTGGAGCAGGAGGTTCCAGAGACATGGGCAAAGTAAAATTCTTTGCATGTCACAAGATTGGCCAGTATGCCAGCCAATGTCCTAAGAAGAAGAAGAAGAAGAAGAAGAAGAAGGAGGAGGCAGAGATAGCAGCCTCAACATCTACTGAGATAGATGAGTTTGCAGAGAAATTCGAGGATGAATTTTCTCTTGTTGCCTCTCTTTCGAGCAGCAATAGATTGGCTGAGTTGGAGGATAGTGGGGCATAGTTCGTGGACAACGTGTTGCCGTCCTTATACTTACTTGTAGACGTGAGCTAACTCCTGCTCACTTAGTGTGTCCTCGGAGGCACAGTGCCTACGTTCAAAGTCCACACTGTCACTTTGACTTGAACCTCTTCCGTCTAGGCTAACTCCTAGGGAAGCCAAGGGGGGTAGACCCTAGTTACTAGATGAGATTTACGTTTAAGTTCTAAGAGTTGGTTTTAATTAGTTAACAGGTCGGGGAGAATCTAGCCTATGATGTCAAGCAACAATGCAAGATGCAACAATATTGGATGACAGTCAGAACCTTTCCCTAGGGAAACTAAGACTAGTGCCTAATATTGGGTAGTGGGGTCAACTAAGTTAAAGGGGATTCGTTACAAGATAGTTACAAGTTACAAATATTACAACAAGGTAGATACAACTAGATACAAAGATACAGAAATAATATATCAGATATACAAAGTTGGACTAAGCTAGATACAATAGATACAAGATATACACTATACTAACAAATTGCTTGAATGTGCAAGAAAATAAGATACTCAAGATGATACACACATCAACACATCAAGCCAAGCATGCTCACAATATATTTTACTCTATTGGACTGCTTATCAATGGCACAAAGACGCAAGTCACTCAAGACCCAGTCAAGAGAGTGCCTCCAAGTGGATGCGCAACTTCTTGAAGGACCACACCACAAATTACGGGAACAACAATATAGATGAAAAACTTGAAAAGTAAAGTGTTCCAGATGATACATGTAACCACTTAGATAATTATCCCACAACACATAAAATGACTTGCATGTAAAATAAAGATAATGAGATCAGTTTGCTTGCAAGTGTAAAATTAAATTGCCAATGTTGTAGACCAAGGATTAAATTAGGTGGTTAAGTGAGATTTATTTTAATCCTATCTAAGTGTCAACCCAAAACTTTCCTCCCCCAATTACCAAGTGACTGCTGGATGCTCAAGAAGTTAGGCAATGAGGCCCACCCTAGCTCCACAGGTCAGTTCTAAGCTCCACAGGTCAGTTCTAAGATCAGAGTGCTCCCGAAAAGGACGTCGCGCGTCGTGAGACCGTCTCCGGCCTAGCACCTTCCGTTGCCTTCCTCCGACTCCATTTTAAATGGCGAACATGGTTGGTAATGGTGTCCTATTAAGTCTAATAAATTAATTATTAAACCTATTAGCTAAGTGTTGAAGTGTGTTTGAGTGCTTATAGCTTGCTCAAGAAATGTCGAAACTGAAAATGAAAACTTGTGAAGGCTGAAGCCTTTAAACAATGAGATTGCAAGTTAATTTTAATTTCCGAAAAAGGGCCTAGGGGACCCAAAACCGAAATTAAGAATTAAGTTCTTAGATTATGAGATTGCGCATGTGAAGTGTAAGAATTGAAAGTAACTTGCAAAATTGAAAAGCGATTAATTGATCCTTTAAGATATCGGTGTTTGCATGCATGTGCATAAGATAAATACTTAAGAAATAAATGTTTGCATGCAAAGTAAATGACGAAAGCAAAAGATCCACTATGCCTCCACGGGCTCTAATCTAGCACTTAGGTGTGAGATCTACTCTAGATAATTTTGACTTTAGGCATGCATATAGATATCACAACTAATTAGCTAAACTATGAAGTAAAGACAGAAAATAAATCTAACTAAAGCTTGTAAAGTAAAGACTGAAATGAGATGAATGCAAGCCACTTGGGTACATTCCTTTGGGCTTGCTTACAACGTTTTGGATTGAAAGAAGAAGAAGAGAAATGTTACCACTTTCGAAAGGAGGACTTGGAAGGTGTGTTGTGCTTGAATTTGGGAAGCATGTACCCTTAGCCTGGCGAGAAACTGCAGAAATCAACAAGCTATTGCTTGCTGATTTGTGTTGCAACAGACTCAAACAAAGTTATGAAATTTCTGTTTTTCAACAGAAACTTCCCACGTATAAAAACCAGAAATATTTATGAAATTATTGACCTATCTAAGCAAGTTAAATACCAAAATCTGAATATGATAGAAGGAGGAAAAAGAACAGAAAATGCTAGTGAAGTTTTAGTGAAGATGAGGGTAGATTCGTGCTTGAACCTATCCCAACAACTCCTTCAAGATGACCTGCAAACTCCAAATAAAATGTGAAATTAAAAGTAGACAATGGACTGCATGCATCAATAATACAACAAAGTTAGTATTAAAAACGAATATAATGCATATAGGCAAGCAAACAAAGTTTTACTTATCCTAGCCAAGCAAACAAAGTTTTACTTTAGCAATGCTACTTAATGATCACAATAATATTAAAAGCAAAGAACAATATCACCTCGCACATAAATGAAGCATGCAGACAAAGTCCAATGCTCCTTGATTTCTCCAAAGCAATTCTTTATTATCCAATGGAAGAGGTTGTAGCAACAAAGTTGCTCCAAGCTCTTCAAGAACAAGAGAACCAAAGCAAGATGGCAATGATAGAGAGAGAGGAGAGAATTTGGTAGCATAACAATACTCTGAAGCATGGTGAATAATGAGGGAGTGAGAGGTCTCTTAAATAGCATGAGAGGCTAAGGAGACCCCTCTTAGATCTTTGACAAATGTCAAGATCCAAGCTCAAGTGACAACTCAAGTGAAGGTGGCGTGAGCTTTTAGGGTTGAGGCGAGTTTGGTATGTGGGATGAGATGGAGGGTGAGGTGGCCACTTGAGGGAGGCGCATTGGGTAAGAGGAGGCCCGCATACTAGCTTTCAAAGTGAGTTTCCTCCTTCATCGTGATGTTTCCACTTTCATGTGAGCTTTCTCTACTTTAGTCAAGAGAGAAAGCGCAAGTTATTAAGGACAGTGTGAGGTATGAGTGAGAGTGTGGAGGGATGCATGAGCTTTAGTGAGGGCGTGTGGGAGGAGTGTGTTTGGAGTGTGGCATCCACACTCTAAAGTAGGACGTGGATGGGTAAGGAGGGACGCATATGTGGAAGGAGGGACCCATAACTCATTTAAAATATGATTTACTAAGTTTCAAAAGAAGGGGGATGCATTTCCTCAATGAGGGGTGCAAATCCCAAGGTGGGAATTAATTCAAAGGTGGGTAAAAAGGGTGTAAAGGTTAGGAAGTGGGGTTTGGGTAGGTTAGGGAGTCTCTCTCAACCATTTGTCACCTTTACTTTACCTCATTTGATCATTTATTACAAAAATGACATTTTCCCATGTCTTGGGTTGAGCAATTAAAATCGCTTTTATCTGACTAAGACCCCTAAGTGGAAAAAACCCTAGCAAAATTTGTTCGACTGAGCCGAAACTTGGTCCAAGGGTGTAGGGGGCCTCATTACATTTCTTTTGAGTACAAATACCCCTATCAAAAGCCCAAGGACCTAAGTTTTACATTAATTATCTAGAATTAATTAATTAATTAAATTTCCAGCCTTAGGAAATTTTAATTAACTTTAATTAATTAAAAAAACCCTATCTAGATTCGACGGAATTCCGCGAAACATTTGAGCTGTCTTACATGGATTTTTACATCGTCCCTAAACACTAGCTACCAAAGGATGACTTCATTAGAATGCCTTTCACCACTTTGGAGGATTTATTGCTGGTGGGAGTGAAAAAGTCCAGGGAAATTAATAAGGCTGGTTAGGCCAAATTAATATCCTAAGGATAAAAAACACTTGGTGAAAGGAACTCTCCTAATAAAGAAATCCTAAGGTAATTGACCTAATTATGATCCATGCAGACTTATTACATTATTAACCCACGCTGGGATGCGGAAATCCCGCTTACAAAACTGTGTGCTGGAGCAAAAAATTGCCCTGTAGAACCAAAAAATCTTTGACTTGTTTGCATCTGATGATGCATTACTTTATGGTACATGGAGTTGACCCCCTAGTTGAATAGGCGGTCAACACAAGTGAATCATCTTTCCATATGACGGGAACGAGGTCGATGTTCCTTAGTGTTTCAAAGATGGGCTCAGACTAGCATGTGGGTAGTGGGGTCGACACCATGCATGCAGTGAAGGGGGTTGGATGTGTCAGATTCCAGCTAGATTCAGGTGGTTCTCTGGAGGTGGACGAGGTGATGTATGTACCGTAGCTGAGTGTCAATTTGCTCTTTGTGTCAACTCTGGAGGATAAGGGTTATGTAGTGATGTTTGAGGATGGACAGGTGCTCATACGGTCAGAGGGAGTGTCCTTGGATGCAACAATGAGGCTTGGCATCAGGAAAGGTATGATGTATAGGGTGTTGGGACAGCCTGTAGTTGGGTCCAAGGGGATCTTGGATCAATGATTAGTGTCAGTGGCTGAGTCGAGTGGACGAGTGGCTTCATCCAAGACAACCAACTGGTATGGTTGACATTGATGGAGGAGCAGAGCAAGACATCAGATCAAAGTGTAGCGGAGGCAGCAGGGATGTCTTCCAGTTCAGAGGGAGCAACTACAAGAACAATAGATTTGATGGGATCAGAGATTGATCCAAGTGGAGACACCTCCCTCGCTAAGAGGGAGTGTTAGTTTTTTTTATCTCGGTAGGTGTCTCAGTTGTGCCTATGTGTCCTAGGCTAGCTGATGGACACATTACCCTAGATAAGCCTTATTATCTCAGTCTAAATTAGACTTAAGAAAATCAACAAATTTTTTCTTTTGAGTGGATTGTGGGGCCCAGGCCTAGTGGGGCACACCATTTGAGGATTGCTAGTGGAGTGTGGGGCCCAGCCAGGGAGGCTGCACCTCCTAGAAGCCTTGGAGGCTGCATTGGAACACATATCAAGGCAGAAAAGGTGGTTGAGGAGGAGATAAGAGAAGGGGTTGGGGAGGTGAAGGACATCATTCTCATTTGTGAGGTTGAGCAAGTGAGAGGAAGAGGGGTGCTTGGACAAGAGAAGGAAGTGAGCTAGCAGCTGAGGCAGAGGGATAGTTCTGGGCTAGTTCGGAGCAGAGAGTGGAGGTCAAATCTGGACCATTCTGTGCAGCCAAGAGAGGCCGAACTCAGGCCCAAGACAACAACATTCTATAGGTCGATTTCTGGGCATTTTTTGAAGGTAGCAGCAGGCCAAATTTGGGCCAAACACTTCATCCATACAGGCCGTACACAGGTCGTACACCTGCTGTACTTGCTGGGAAGTACTGGGCGTGTTGTACCTAGGCCGTACAACAACTTTGCTGGGCCTATTTTAGCTGAGAAGGAGAAAGAAAGGTTGCTGGAAATTCTGTAAGAAATTTCCACTTTTTTTGCTGCTGTAATTTCTCTTCAACGCCCATAATAAAGCCCCCTCTTAGCTCTTTTTCCCCATGCTAGGGTTTCTAGGGTACATCTGGTGTATGTCTAATTTTTGCTTGGTTTCTGTGGATGCTTCTGCTGTTATTTTCTGGTGTATAACTTAGATGTAGATTAAATTGCATAATTTCCAGTTTTATATCAGCAAGTATAATTTCTGGGTTAAGATAAATTATTGGCATTAATCTCATTGATGAGTTATAGGAAAATTCAGCAGGTCAATATTTGAGCACATCCACACCAAGAAGTGCAAGAGGTTGGAGTATGACTGGACAAGCTGATTTTCCTTTACCACAACCTTCTCCTACTCACAAAACAATTGCGACCAAAGGATATTGATCCAATTGCATTGGATAAGATTGATCTAGAATATAATTGGGTTGTGGAGGATGGATTGCTTGATGATTTGAGTTGGTTTGACATAGACATTGATGATCTCTCTGGAAAACGGGTATTCGAGACACCTGACACACCGACATCTCAACTTCCTCATGAGACAATGGGACTATAGTGATTAGTGTTGTAGACCCTAACTCTTCGAGGGAATATGCCAGGTGTCCTGGTAGATGAGATGCGAGATTGGAGACATTGTGTATTTTTAATTATTGATTATGTCATGATTTATGTAGTACAATAGTCGAATTGTTGAACTTGGTATTATTTGATGGATTGCTAATTATTTGACTTATGTTTCAATTTTTGAGACCAATTTTGAGTGCCAAATTTTATATTATCATATTTGATGAGATGAATGGAGGGATAATTCTTTTTTTTATAGATTGTATGAATGGAAATGTCATTATTATTTTGTTGCACAAAATTTCTTGTATTTTTAATGTTTTTTTTCTATTTGCCAAGTTTCGTCGAGTCTTGAACTGACTTGTGCCAAGTCGCCAAGTTTTGCCAAGTCCCAAGCTGGTAGAGTTTTTGTGGAGTCCAAGTTTCACAACCTTTCTTTTTTCATACCATAGTTTAGCTTTCTTGTTTAAGCTTTAAATTTTAGCTGACAAGAGATTCTTTGGCACTCCTTCAGTTTGTCTCTATTAGATTGTACTTCTGAGTCCCATTTGTTGGAAAACTGACCTCAAACAATTAGTCAATAACATATTTCAATCTCCAATAAAGCTCTAACTGTAATGCAGTAAGTAACTAGCATTCTACAGAAGTCTATGAGCAGAAATACAGTGACTAAGCAATCTGAAACTGTGGCAGCGGAAATAACAATGAACAACAGAGAAAATATTAACACATTTGACACTAGAATTCCTGGGCAATGCCCCTGGAAAAACCCACAAGGGAAAAACTAGTCCAAGAGTGTCTTCTTTATTGAGCTCACAGAGAAATATTCATAGATTACAGCAGTCTATTACAACAAGAATAAAACAACACTTATCTCACAAACCCAACACAAATCCTCCTTGAAATCTGTGTCAAACTGTCTTGAAAATTGTGCCACTGTTGTACGGCCCAGTTTAGTCAGAAAAACAGTTACAAAACCTCAATAAATGTGCCAAGATTTGCTGCTATACGACTCTCTTCTGTATGGACTTGTTTCCAACAGTAAATACCCACAAGCTGCCTCGAAATCTGTGCTGTAGCAGCGTTGATTTCTGTGCATCCAAAAACAGCAGTACGGTCCTCTAATCCATACTATACAACCTCTCTTTTCTGCTGCACGGATTAGCATTCAATGTTGTACCAATATTGGGATGCGTGCCCTCTCTCCCTCTTGGAAAGTGCGTCCCTTCTCTCGCTGTCCTCCTTTCTCTTCAGAGCAATTTCTCTTGGTCTCTTGGAATGCATGCCTCTTTGTCTCCCTCAAGCTCTCCTTGAAAAGTATGCCCCACTCTCCTCAATGGCTGCCTTTATGCACTTATTAATGAGTAACTGCCCTAACCCTTCGTTTTCCAAAGAGATAGATGGTCAAGATTAGATCTTTCCCTCATGAGATCAACGGTCGTGACTTAATCGTCCGTTGAGTTCACTTAAATCACTTAAGTGACCCAAAATTCAAAAAGTCACTTTTACCCATTAAATATTAAAAGGCTCAACTTGACTTTATAAACTCACTTTATAAAGTCACTAGAGAGAGACATTTGCTCGGACTCCTGCCTAGGCACAATAAATGTAGAAGTACCTCTGAGCTACCAAAATCTACCACTCCCTCTTAGCAAGGGAGGTAATTCTGGAGCCTCCACCTCAATCTGTCTCCAACCCCATCATGTCCTCTCCTGCTGTAGCCTCTCCCTCTACACTGAAAGCCTCTACTCCCTCTGAACTCGAAGCATCTCCAACTACCTGCATTGACCTCTAATCAAGAGACCTATCCATCCAAGGTCCTCTTTCTAAAGCCTCACAACTATCAGACTTAGGCTCCAGCCACCCATTGGATCCAACTACAGGCTGACCAAGCACTCTGTACAATCTCTCTGATCAGGCACTAAGCAACACACTTGTGTCAGAAGAGATTCTCTCTGGATATAGGTACGCTGGTCCTTGAGAGAACACAATCCCACATCCATCTATCTCAAAAATCGACACAAAGAGCAAGTTCACCGACAGTTCGGGAACATATAATACCTTGGCCAACTCCAGATACCCTCTCGACTCCAATTGGAATTTAACACTTCCAACTCCCTTCACAACTAGAACATGTCTGGTGCTAACACATAGCTGCTTGAGCCGATCTTTGAAAAACTGAGGAATATAGACCTCATCCCCATCATGTGCCCAGAAGCCCCACTGTCCAAGAACCATGCAAGAGTGTCTATACACCCTAGGCAACCAATGCCTGCAAGACAAGCCATCAAGAAAAACTCCTTCTCGAACTTTTCCGTGAACTCATTCACTTCTGCTGATGTTGTTGTCTCAACATCCTTCTTTCTTCTCTTCTTATTTGGACATTGGCCTACATAATGCCCCAACTCACGACATGCAAAACATCTCACCTTGCTCATGTCCTTCTTCCTACAATGAGAGGACTTCTCCCCTCCTATAGTTTTCTTGTCCTTCTTTGCTAAGAGGGCAACATTTTCCTCATTCACCTCACCCTTTGACTGTCTGCTACAAAGAGCCTCCTCACGAGTCTCTTCCTGTATGAAGTCATCCCACAATCTCTCCTAGTTGGGACTGTTCTCCCTGGAGACAACACCTTTAACAAAGGTGTTCCACTTCTCTGAAAAACCATTCAGAGCAGTCCTAACCGTTTCTCCATCTGATATAACCTCTCCAACTATGCCAAGTTCATCACGAACTTGAGTGATTCTAGTGAGATATGAGGACACTTTTTCAGTCTTGGTCATTTTTATGTTTCTCAACTTCTCTCTCAATACCATCTTCCGATTCTCATTGGAACTTTGGTATAGCTTGGTCAAAGATGCCCACATCTCGAAGGCATTTGTTTTTCCTGCAACATGGGGATTAACATGGTCCTTGATTGCATCAAGAATAATCCTCTTGGCCTTCACGTTCTTCCTCTTGAACTCTACCAAAAGAGTTGCATCTGTAGGAACAATGTTGTGATTTTTTGTGTGTGTTGTTCACAATGTCCCATAACTCAGCTTCCTCTAGCAACAAAACTATCCTCTCCTTCCAAGGACTAAAGTTCACTGCCCCATCCAACCTATCTTCGAACCTCAAGCCAGTAGCCATGACCTTCTCAATTGAAACTCAGCTCTTCCCCTTCCTTCTTCCAGGCAAAACCCCTTTGCACTCACTGCAAATCAAGTGCCAAATCTCTTGTTTGTTGAACCTCAGAGCTCTTGCTCTGATACCATGTTGGAAAACTAACCTCAAACACTTAGTCAATAACATATTTCAATCTCCAATAAAGCTATAACTGTAATGCAGTAAGTAACTAGCATTCTACAAAAGTTTATGAGCAAAAATACAGTGACTAAGCAATCTGAAAATGTAGCAGTGGAAATAACAATGAACAACAGACACAATATTAACACATTTGACACTAGAATTTCTTGGCAATGCCCCTATAAAAACCAGTCCAAGAGTGTCTTCTTTATTGAGCTC
>JZKD02S1841208.1:55148-69721 GCA_000966675.3 Picea glauca | reverse complement strand
AAACTCCCTATAGGAGGTGATGCGACTGTGACCCAATGTCACCAGTCCATGATACCACCACTTGTGTGCCTCACCCTCCAAGTGTAAGGTCGCGAAACTAATGGCCTCTGTCTCGGTCATCTGATTGAGCTTGTAATACGTGTCTAGCTTCTGTACCCAAGCTCTGGCAGTGTATTTGGATGATCCATCGAAAGAAGGGATGGTGAGTTTCCCAACTTTTCGGATGAAATCGAGGTTATGCCCTTGCTGCTGTTGTGGTCCTCCCCTCTGCGGCTCTCTGGGGCGGTTCCTGAGTCTAAGTCCATAGTACTCGACTAAGGTCATGTCCTGATGGAAGTCATGACCCAATGCTGTGTACTCTGTCCTATAAGATAGGGACGATTCGCTCAAGCTTGATTTCAGACTATGATTCATCATGTTCCTAGAAGTTTCGTCCTCATGCTTTTTGTTAGAAAGATTTGAGTCTTGTGTCCCTGCTGTCTCCTTTTTAGTCTCGACGACCATGTTTTGTACTTCTCCCTTTGAGTTCCACAAGTACTTGGCATCTTGGGATCCTTCGGAGATTTGCAACTTTTTTCAAAATTCTATTGGAAACCATTGTAGTAAATTCTCACTGTCTTTATTTATTCTACAAGATCTTTGTAGATACTTTATGTCCTCCAATTCTTTTCTATTTGGATTGGTAATGCATGTGACATTCTTTTCTATGATGGAGAAAAGAGAGAGAACAATCATGTGATGGAGAAGACTTGAAGAGGTAAGTCTAAGAGAGAAAAGAACGAAGAACATTGTCCATTCATTGTTGAAATAGATGTTGAAGGGGTTAAAATCACAGATCTCAAATTAAGGGTTACATAGGTTTCCTTTGCGACCATATTTCAAATTTACAATGCAACATATTGTAATGAAAAGAGGTAAAACCACAGGGAAAGGCAGAAAAAAATGAATCTTTGTTCCACAAGATTGTGATAGAGAGTAGCAATGTTGTTGGTATAACTAGTGGTAAATGGGGCTAAACTACAGTATTAAACTACGCTACATGGGATTGCCTCCCACCTTGCTTAGTTCTTGATATGCGCTTCAGGTAGGAGTAACCCCAAAGCGCCTTCTGAAGTGCGCTTTTGGGTTGCTCTTGCTTGGGAGCGTTTTTCAAGAGCATGCTTTGGGGCTTAAAATTTTGCTCCCCACCTTTGTGGGAAGTGGTCCTAGAGCGCTTCCAAAACGCTCTTGAAGCAATCTGGTGGATTTTAACAATTTTGGGTATCCTTTTGCCTTTTTTTTTCATGCGGGGTCAAAGGGAATGCCCCACAACTCACGGCGATGGTTTATAGATGGATAAAATTGCACTCCATTTGCTCTCATTTTATCACTCATTTCACTCATATTTTCCAGAGTTTTGAGTGGCCTTCTTTCTAGTTGTTGAGGATCAGATTTATGAGAGTTTGGGGGGAAGATTAAAGGCTGCCATAGTTACATTCAGCTGTCGTTGGAGAGTTGAAGAGGTAACATTATTTGCAGCAATCCAGTTTTATAAAAATGGCCAGATCTAGGTCTTACACTATAGCTTGGAGGCTGATTATACCACAATTCCTTTTGACAAGATCAAACATACTATTTGTATAACAATATATACCTACTAATAGTCTAAAGCAATAGCAATTACCATTACAAAATTTGCAAAATTTTGTTGTACCTTCAAGATAGTAACTTCTTAAACAAATTTCTTAGTTACTCTTAAACATGTTTCTGAAGTACATAAGATGGGTCTGGTATATTATCTAGTAATAACATAAAATCTAACCCAATAGCATTACTCTCATCCTTCAAAGTTCAACCCCTTATACGCTTCTACCATTGCCCTAAAAGTATCATCCACTTAGTCCAATTTAGCTGCAATCCTCATCGAGCACACTTTACCATCCTCAACCATGGCGTCTTTCTTAGCCAACCTCAAACTTGTGTTGTTTTTTTAGCAAAATCTCCCAATCAGAAACTAACTTGACTATGTTATGGAGTAAATCCATGGCAGAGCCATACAAGTCACAGATATCTTTTCCCAGGCCTGCCAAGATTTCCTTCACCTCATCATGCATTTCCTTTGACATAATAAAGATATTATTCCTAGTCTTAAACTGATCAGGTTCTTCCTATCTTCTTTTGATTTAGCCAAGGCTCAACCAACAAATTTCCTGCAAATTTCTTCTTCACCTGGCCTAATTGATGGTCTATGTCTTCATCCTTACCAGTACTATCATCCTTTTGGACACCAACCTCAAAGCCATCATTCCAACAACTGTGTAATGCTGCTGCAAACTTCTCCAATTCACACAGGCTGAGTTTATCAACTTGGGGGTTGATTGTAGTTCCTTCACCTTCCTTAATTTGGCATACCTTTATAACCTCATTAATCTATAGATGTATTTTATCTCCATTGACGCAGGAGAATAATTAGATTTCATTGACAGCAATGTAATAATAACCACTTCAAAACACATACACAATTGTCACTACAAATAATAACTGAGATAATGATACCTAAATGAGGTGGTATCATCCACAGGTCATGTAAGCATTAGAAAAATAGCAAATCTACGCACAGTGTAGTTATACACTTCATATTCAATGGCCTTACTCAAAGTTTTTAACGAGAATCCATAATTCCTATGAGGTACCACTTTAGATCAGTTCTTAATTGACCCCATGTAGCTCCTACATTAGCATAAAAATCAGGCTTCAGGTAATATACTAAGCCTGCTTATGTAAGTGTAGAACTAGTTACTAGTCATCTTCATGTTTTTGAACTAGTCTCTACAATCATTAATAAGATCAAATCTATCAACAATTTGTCCTTGTTCTTCCTTTCATCGGCATGATCATTAATTTTGTATCTCCTGCAGCTACTAACTTCTCACTATCAAGAGGAAAGCTTCATAGATAATAGATTTATTTGTCTTTTTTATTTTAGAATCTAGATTTCAGACTTAGAATTATTTGTCTTGACTCTTTATTATGGCCTATTCTGCATTATATGACAGTTTAAGGCTTATGGTTGAACTATTGATTGCATATTACGACTCTTTGGTCATGATGCCCTGTTTCATTTCATGGTTGATGTTATCTGTTACAGTTTGTTGATAACAATGTTATCTGTTGAAACTTGAAACTTGATGTTATGGTTGATTATGTGATGACAATTCTGTAATGTCCCGATCCCAAGAGTAGGCCAGGAGGAAGTGACTTAGTAGTCTATTTGTTCCCGTAGACTATAGTCAGGCACAAACAGGGAACAAGAGGAGAAATAAAGGTGATTTTGTGGCGAAGCGATGAATTAAGCCAAAAAGCATAGGAAAAGTCACTTAAGCCTAAGTCAACGGAGAAATAGAATGAAAAGGTGTTAAGGGGGGACTTAATTAATTACTCACCTTAGGAGGAAAAATGCCTAGCTTAAGTGATGTCAATGGAGAATTAGATCGGGAAGAGTATAAAGGGAGGAATTCGACCTAATTCCTCATTATGTTATGATTTGATGTTGAGATAGTTCCAGAGGAGGAAGAAATCGACCCCCTTGTTGTTTTGTGGATTTCTGGAGGAAACCACCACTATTGATCGGTTTCAGTGTTGAGAGACACACCCTAGTCTATTGGAGATACCATCCAGGTATTTCACCGTGCTATTCAGTAGATCCAGTTTACAACTATTGCGCAACTCAGCTAGTGAGGGCGCAAGGGTTAGAGAGAGGGTTTTGTGTGGTCGCACAAGACAGAGGATTATCTTGCAGATTCCTTCCGACCCAGTTGAGAGCTAGCCAGGGCGCATCTTTTGAGCCACCAATCATTAGTTTCTGACTGTGGAATCTCTCATAGTGCAACAAATAGCTAGATAGTGCGCAACTCTTGAGGAAGTACATTTGGGTTTCCCGGGGGTATTCCGGATCAGATTCGAGGAAACCCTTCTGACCCATTACAGAGGCGACCAGGATGATCGTTTCGAGACATATATAGTCGAATTCTGCCGGTGGGATCGCTAGGGCACACTCCCACAACCTAGGAGGTGCACAAACCTCCAGAGGGTGACATCCAGAGCTTCAGAGGTCGGATCTTCAGTGCGACCGTTACCAGGATTAGCCTAGAGGCCAGGGCACTCATTTTGGGATTGTTTCCAGTCCATTCTGACGAGTATAGCCATCAGGGCTAGTTTTCCAGTCTGCAGCAGTTGTCGCGAGCTTCCGGAACTGCGTTTTGTCGATCTATCCGTGCATGCACAGTTCAACCTTCATCTTCTGATCATGGGTATTTCCTGTAAGTTGCTTTGTATTCCAGTGATGATCCATGAGATCTAACTGATGACTAGTTTATCTGCTCCAACCCATTATTGTATTTCTTGCTTTTTCCTCATAATACATATTAGTGAGATGTGTTGTCCTTTCTTTCGCATGCATCATATATACTGCTGAAACACTAATTAAATGAAACACACATGCAAAAATCACCAAGCATGTTAAAACATTAACTCAAACGCATCCAGAAACCCCCAGAGTATCAAATTCGAGTGATAAGACAGTAGTTCAACAGTAGATATCTAAATCAGCTGGATCAGGGATATTTCAGTGGTATCAGAGGTTTCTTCCTGCTAGCCTGTGAAGAAGTGCTTCTCATGACCCCATGATTCCGGGAACAGGTGAAGAATACCCAGAGGGTCGAGAACACCGTGGGGACAAGTACATTCAGTACTACAGAGGTCATAACAGAGATAGGAGAGATAGAAACCGAGGGGATTACACTTGGGATTACACTCCCTTCCACACTCAGTCAGATACAGAGTCAGAGTTAGAGGACAAAGAGCATATTAGTTCGGACACAGAGGCCGAGATAGAGAGGACTATGGGTGACATGCGCAAGACACCCGGGGGTAGGGGGAAAGGCCCCGAGACACATGTTGACAGTACGTAGGCCATGTTGAATGACCTAGCTAGAGGACATAGGGACATGATGAACGCCATACAACAAATGGCTATCAGTGCACATATGCTCCACCATAGCATGAGCACTATAGGTGCCAATGCCACAAGAGGAGCGAGGGGTTCAGGAGGACACCAGGGAGGTGGGGCCAGTGTCTCCAGTGGATCTCAGGGCAGAGCTAGTCCACATCCTTCACCAGTCTGAGCCCATACATCGTCTGGGAGGATTCCCCAACCTTTATACCCACAGTTCCAGGGAGGACAACCATTGGGACAGCCAGGGCAGGCGAGAGGATAGTCGAGTCAGGGACAGGTGGTGCCACAGGATTCATTCAGGGAGTACAAGAGAGACTACTTGGCACTAGGACCGGAGTTACATGCAGACATGAGTTTTATGGACTATTGTTCGATCAGATATCGAAACAGACCCCGGGAGGCACAAAGGGGCAATGGACAAACTCACAACATGGATTTCATCAAGAAAGTGGGAAAGATGAGCATTCCTACTTTTGACGGATCATCATGATGCTCGGCCTAGGCATGGGTCCAGAAGCTTGACACATAATTCAAGCTTAACCCAATGACAGAGTCGAAAGTTATCAACTTCACCACCTTGCACTTGGAGGGGGAGGCCCATGAGTGGTGGTACCATGGGCTGGTGACCTTGGGTCACAGCCACATCACGTCATATTTGGAGTTCACTAAGAGGTTGATAGAGAGGTTTCATAGGAGAGATCCAAAGCTCCACTTCAGGGACCTTACACAGTTGAGATAGACCGGATCAGTTGAGGCCTTCATCACAAAGTTCCAACGGAAGGCAGTGGCCGTATCAGATATATTGGAGCACAGACTGGTGATGTTGTTGACTGAAGCATTGAAAGAGCCATTGAGGGGTTGGATTAAGGCTTTCAAGCCTCACACCTTACAGGAGGCCATTGTGCGCACGAGATACATGGGGGACTCAACGCTGAAACCGAAAACCTTTACCAAACCCTTTGTACCACAGAGAGACAAGGATCAGAAAATTCTTCAAAGGGAATCGAAGGGTAAACCCAAGTTGGATGATGACACGAGACGAGAATTGATGAGGAAGAAGCTTTGCTTCTCTTGCAGAGACTCTTGGATCCTAGGGCATAGATGCACGGGAAAGGGAGAGATCCACTACATTGAGGTGGAATTAGGCAGTGAGGAGGAGGATGAGGATATCGGGGCACAGGCAGACAGTGAGTCAGAGGATGAGACCACACATGAGCTAGAGCAGTAGCCAAAGAAACCTCAGATACCGGCAGGGGCACGGCCCAAGGAGGAGACAAAATCTCGTAGAGAGGTGAAAGGTGGAACCATAGCAACCCTTTCCGGAGTACCCAGGTACACCACTCTCATGCTCAAGGGCCTTGTACAGGGGCGACGCATGACCGCTTTAGTTGATGGTGGGGCAACCCACAATTTCATAGATGCGTCCTTAGTAGCCAGGAGGGGGTTACACACTGAGGAGTTTGAGGGATTCCACATGGCAGTGGCAGATGGATACACGATGACATGTTTGGACATGATCCTATACCTAGAGGTCAAACTAGGCAACTACACCCTGACATATAGTTTCTATGTAGTTGACTTATCAGATACTGATGCAGTATTGGGGGTACAATGGTTATATTCATTGGGGGAGATTGGGTTCAACTATCAGACGCTGACCATGAGCTTCGGAGATGCCAGTGGATCGAGAGTGGTACTGAGAAGCATGTCTACAGGAGCACCACGAGTAGTATGAACAAAAAGAATGGAGCGGATCTTCCGTCATGGTGATGTAGCCTATGCAGCAGAGTGTTTGATCACCACGCGGAAGGGTTCAGAGGACAGAGAGCATTACCATCCACAGATCAGAGAGCTTATGAGTCAGTATGAGCCAGTGTTTGGGGCGATACCACCAGGGAGACCACCAGACAGGGGATTTGAGCATACGATCGAGTTGGAGGCAGGGGCTACACCGGTGATCACCGTGCCCTATAGGCACCCCAAGAGATTCAAGGACGAGATTGAGAAAGCAATCAAAGAATTGCTTGCGATGGGGCACATCAAGCCCATCACGAGTCCTTTTGCCTCTTCAGTCATTCTGGTACTGAAGAAGGATGGTACATTGAGGATGTGCATTGATTACAAAGCTCTCAACAAGAAAACTATCAAGAATAGGTACCCCATCCCGCGCATAGATGAGTTGATGGACGAGTTACATGGGGTAGTTTTCTTCACCAAGATTGATCTGCGGTCAAGATATCATCAGATCAACATTAGGGAGCAGGATGTAGAGAAGACAACATTCAGATGCCCTTTCTGACATTTTGAGTTCTTGGTCATGTCGTTTTGATTGACCAACGCACCTACTACTTTCCAGTATTTCATGAACCACATCTTTAGAGGGCAGTTGAGGAAATACCTTTTGGTATTCTTCGATGATATATTGATTTACAACAGAACGTGGGATGAACATCTGGCACATTTGGAGGTCTTGGGCATTATGCAGGCACAGTCATTATATGCCAAGGAGTCCAAATGTGAGTTTGGCATGAGGGAACTACTATACTTGGGGCATATCACCAGTGAGCAGGGAGTACAGGTACATCAAGAGAAGATCAAGGCCATTTTGGTTTGGCCAACACCCAAGAACCTCACGGAGCTGAAGGGATTCTTTGGGTTATGCAGTTACTACAGGTGGTTCATCAAGGGCTTTTCACAGTTGGGAGCACCACTCACAGATTTGACCAAGAAGGGCACCTTTCATTGGACAGAGGAGTCAAAATAGACATTTGATAAAATGAATGAGGTTATGAGCACATGCCCTATTCTGGCCCTTTTGGATTTCTCACAGTTGTTTGTCTTAGAGTGCGACAAATTAGGGGTGGGGGATTGGAGCAGTTTTGATGTAGGGAGGCCATCCCATTGTGTTCGAAAGCAGGAAGCTCAATGATTCGGAGTGACTCTACTCTATTTACAACAAGGAAATGCTAGCGATCATGCATGCCTTAACCAAATTCAGGCAGTATCTGGTAGGTAGCAGGTTTGTAGTGAAGATTGATCACAACCGTCTCAAGTATTTCTTGGATCTGAAAGTCCGTCTCAAGCCTTTGAATTTGACATTGAGTATGTTAAGGGAAAGAGGAACGTCATAGCAGATGCCTTGTCCAAGAGGCCACTAGGGTGTTCGATGATGGACATTTGCACAGATTGGAAAGCACATTTGTTGGTGGAATACTCCAAAAACAAATTTGCTTGTGAGGTGATGGATGGGCAGGTGGTTAATGACAGATACCGGGTACTAGATGATGTCATTTTCTACAAGGACCGGATCTACTTGGTTCTAGAATCTACCTTGAAGGGGAAGATTCTGAAGGTGTGTCATGATTCGCTTGCAGCCGGGCATCAGGGGTACTTCAAAACTTACAGGCAGATCAGGGAGATATTCTCTTGGAAGGGTCTCAAGGATGATGTATTGAAAGTTGAAACACATCCAGGAGTGCACGACTTATCAGCAGAACAAGTCCGAGCAGACACACCCTATGGGGTTACTTCAGCCTCTACCATTCCAGAGCAGAAATGGGAGAGCATTTTTATGGACTTCATTACAGGTCTTCCTCGAGTGCAGGGCAGGGACTGTATATTTGTGGTGGTCGACATGCTGACCAAATTTGCACATTTATTTTCCATACCCACAGACTACAAGGCCATACAGGTAGCGAAGTTATTTTTCAGAGAGGTATTCCTGTTGCACGGCTTACCTAGGCAGATAGTCAGTGATAGAGATGGGTGCTTCATCAATGTGTTTTGGCAGGAGATTTTTCGGTTGGTAGGCACAAAGCTAGCCACGAGTACCAGCTACCACCCACAAATAGATGGACAGACAGAGATTGCCAACAAATGGGTGGAGGGGTATCTGAGAAACTGTGTGAGGGAAACAATGCACATGGGTGAGATGGTTGCACATGGGTGAGTATTGTTACAACACGACTTACCATACGTCTATCAAGATGTCACCATTTAGAGCATTGTATGGATACTGTGGAGACTGTGTTTGGGGATAGCAGGGTCCCGGGGGCCAAAGACTGGGTGGAGGAGAGCCAGAGGATCTTGCGGGCAGTGAAGGAAAACTTGTAGGCAGTTCAGAACCAACAAAAGATCTATGCAGACAGACAGAGGATAGAGCGCAGTTTTGAGGTAGGGGACTTGGTTTTTCTACGGTTACAGCCATACAGACAATCCTCCTTGAAGAGGAGCGGTGTAGGGCAGGGATTGTATATTTGTGGTGGTCGACAGGCTGACCAAATTTGCACATTTCTTTGCCATACCCACGAACTACAAGGCCATACAGGTAGCGGAGTTATTTTTCAGAGGTATTCCGGTTGCACAGCTTACCCAGGCATATAGTCGGTGATAGAGATGGGTGCTTCATCAATGCGTTTTGGCAAGAGATTTTTTGATTGGTAGGCACAGAGCTAGCCACGAGTACCAGCTACCACCCACAGACAGATGGACAGACAGATATTGTCAACAAATGGGTGGAGGGGTATCTGAGAAACTATGTGGGAGGGCAGCAACGCACATGGGTGAGATGGTCACACATGGGTGAGTATTGTTACAACACGACTTACCATATGTCTATCAGGATGTCACCATTTAGAGCATTGTATGGATACGATGCACCCTCTTTTGTGGAGACTGGTTTGGGGATAGCAAGGTCCCGAGGGCGAAAGACTGGGTGGAGGAGAGCCAGAGGATCCTGCGGGCAGTGAAGGAAAACTTGCAGGCAACTTAGAACCAACAGAATATGTATGCAGACAGATAGAGGATAGAGTGTAGTTTCAAGGTAGGGGACTTGGGTTTTCTACGGTTATAGCCATACAGACAATCCTCCTTGAAGAGGAGCGGAGCAGAGAAGCTAAAGCCGAAATTTTATGGGCCATACAGAGTCATCAGAAGGGTAGGCGAGGTGGCATACGAGCTAGAGATACCGGAGGGTAGCAGGATTCATAACTTCTTTCACGTTTCTTGCCTTAAAAAGGCAGTGGGACAACAAGTCAACATTTCAGAGGAGTTGCCACCCTTGGATGAGGAGGATCAGTTGGAGCTAGTGCCGGAGGAGGTGCTCAAGCAGAGAGAGCACAGGTTGAGGAGCAGGGTCATCAGGGAGTGCTTGGTTAGATGGAGGGGACTTCCAGTGGAGGATGCCACATGGGAGGGAGAGCATATTTTGCAGCACCCAGGATTGATGTTGCTTGAGGACAAGCAATCTCGGGAAGGGAGGACTGTAATGTCCCGTTCCCAATAGTAGGCCAGCAGGGAGTGACTTAGTAGTCTATTTGTTCCCGTAGACTAGAGTCAAGACTCGGGCACAAACAGGGAACAAGAGGAGAAATAAGGGTGATTTGGTGGCTAAATAATGAATTAAGCCAAAAAGCATAGGAAAAGTCACTTAAGCCTAAGTCAACGGAGAAATAGAATGAAAAGGTGTTAAAGGGGGACTTAATTAATTAATTACTCACCTTAGGAGGAGAAGCGCCTAACTTAAGTGATGTCAACAGAGAATTAGATCGGGAAGAGTATAAAGGAAGGAATTCGACCTAATTCCTCATTATGTTATGATTTGATATTGAGATAGTTCCAGAGGAGGAGGAAATCGACCCCCTTGTTGTTTTGTGGATTTCTAGAGGAAACCACCACCATTGATTGGTTTCGGTGTTGAGAGATGTTATCACACAGTTTGTACTTGGATGTAAAGGAAAGGTAAATGAAGACAAACTGACGTAACAGGAGACTATCCTATCACTGTCACCTCAATAGGATGTCCCTTTCTATCTAGGGTGGTAGGCCCAAGGGAGACGTCCCCGGTGACCTGGGGATTTGAGAAGTCAAAGGGTAAAGGCCAAGGTAAAAGTTTTCCTCTCACAAGTCACTATCGATCAGAAAGTATGGCTAAACAGCCAATAAAAGATAAATAAGAACCAGAAATGTACATGCCCGGAACAAAGCAACATGAAAACTGTATTTGCAAGGTCACTTGCTAGTTAGTACTTCATATAATTAGGGACTTTCTCAAATAAAGCAGTTGACTAATATATTGACGAAGTAAGCAAAGATGTATAGTAGCAATTATCACAATACGATACTTAACAATAAATGCTTCAAAACGAGCAAGAACGATTTAATCATCAATATCATAACACCAACATTCATCAGAAGTAGATAATACCAAGCATTAGTCAATCTTTCAATTGTTTAGAAAATGTTGCAAAGTGTAACTGTAACTCAAAGAATAATAGCAGCAACAAAGTTAGTAGGTCAATCTACACTAGGGTTAGAAGGTGTTAGTAATTGTTCAAAGATATTGGATTTTTGAAGTTTGTGATCAAAGCACTCAAGCAAGAAGTCTTAGATCGGTGCATTTAGGGAAAATGGAGTCAAAAGTAGCGGCAAGAGTTGAAGGAACAATAAGATAATAGCAGGGCCAAAGACAAGGAATTTGATGGTGAAGTGTTGGTAAGCCAAGGCTTCAACCATCAACCCTAGGGGAAAACGGTTTACTAAGGTGTAGGTAACCCTAGGCCTTAGCACGTTTTCCTCCTTTAGCTCAATAACAAAGTAGAATCGGCTAGGATGAAGAACAAATGGTAGGGTATTGCAATGGCAAGGCCCTAGCAATGCCTCCAACAGAAAAAACGACTCCTTGGCTTAATCTAGTAGGGAATTAAAATAAGGACACCAACATGTGCTTATTTCCTAGGGTTTATTCCAGCAATTTCATTAACAAAATGCAAGTAAAACACTATAACCATTCAAGTAAGGGAAGGACTGCAGAAATTTACTTACATTTACCAAGTATTTAGCAAGCCAAACCCTAGTTATAAACCTTCCACCAAGAAAAATGCCAAAGATAACCAAAATAAGCCTCCTTCAACAAGTGCGCACTAGCAAATTTCAGCCAAAAACCATAGAAGGGCGCAAATTTCAGACCTCACACAAGTGTGAGTGAAAGATGATGAGAAAAAGAGAGTTTTAGCTCTATTTATACAGTATCAATGACCTTAATTTTATTTTTAGGTCACAAAAGGTCGACATGGCCAAAAATACATCAAAATACTGTTTTACATTAATTGTCATAATTCAAACCCTAATCAAGCATAAAAGTTGACATCATGCCCTTTTAGGGTGACGTTAGGCCCCTTTAGGGCAACGTTGGCCTCTTGGAGCAAAACGTTAGGCCTCCTTGGGCCTCCGGAACCTGCCACACGTGCCACTTGGCACATAACTGCCTCCCAAAACTTCCATAAGCATTGGATGACATCATAAGATGTCCTGGGTGACGTCATGGGCCTTCCAAGGCCAACGTCCTAGTGGAAAGGGCACAACCCCCCTGGGTACAGGTTTGCCAAGCTGCCTCTGGTGGAACATCCTCCTCTTCTCCGGTGCAAACCCTCTGATCTGTCTCTGCCCCCTGCTTGGGTCTCAACATTCATCTGATGGGCTTTCATCCCCATGGAGGTCCGAGCTGATCATCTCCCCATGTGTACCTGTCCATAAGGGTACATGTCCATCGGGTATGGTCCTGCACATCAACAGATATGCCCTCCATGGGCTCATAAGTCACAGGGATCATAGCAATGTCAATCACATCTAATCATCAATTTTATTAAACATGTGCCTAAAACCTCTCTTACCCTGACAAGTGCTCAAAGACATTATACTAATATACAAGCCAAGTTTGGAGGAAATGCTAGGATGTCCTATTGGGCTAATGCTCACTAGATGTGGGGTGTTTCCAGGAGAGATCAAATCCAAGCCATGTGAGTGGATGAAGTGGATACGAGATGTCTGGGCAAGGGGTGCAGTGATAGCAGGGAAATGCATGGCTTACATGTGGGTGCCTCTATAGAGGGTGAGCTGCACCTGTCATGGATGCAAATGTTTCCAAGCCCATTCATGCCTTTTATCTTTATTTTTATTGATTTTTCTTCAAGAAGCTAGTTAAGGGACATTGCCCTGGCGTGGTGACCAGTGGTGGCAATGTTACCCACAAGCATTTCACCGAAATGAGAAGGTTGGCTCGTGATGAGACCCCCTTTCTCTTGGCTATGCCACCAAGAGCCACTACCTTGGCGTGGTGACCAACTGCTAGTAGTGTCATACCGCTAGATGCCCATGGACCTTGTTGCCGTCCTTATACATACTTGGAAACGTGAGCTAAGTCCGGCTCACTTAGTGTGTCCTTGGAGGCACAATGCCTAGGTTCACAACCCACGCTGTCACTTTGACCGGAACCTCTTTCGTCTAGGCTTACTCCTAGGCAAGCCAAAGGGGGTAGACCTTAGTTACTAGATGTGTTAAAGTTAAGTTCTAGGAGTTAGTTTTAATTATTTACAAGGTTTGGGAGATTCTAATCCTAAGATGCTAAGGCAACAATGCAAGGTGCAAGGGTTAGCATGTGAAGCAAGCCTTTTCCCTAGGTCAACTAAGACTAGTGCCTAAAGATTGGGCAAGGGGTCAACTATGTTAAGGGGTGTTTCCTTACAATAGATTACAAGTTGTTTACAAGATTACAAAAGAATAAATTAAACCAATGAATATTAGATACAGTTACTTACAAGTAAAAATGCTAAGATACAAATGATACAAAGAGCAAACTCACCACGTTTTACTTTATGTGTGCAAGATATCAAAGGATTAAAGCATCACATCACATTATCATCAAAGCATCAAGATCATCACCATCAACACATTAATGAGATTACCATCAATATAGCAAACATCAATACATTTAAGAAGATTTAGATATTTCAAGCACAAGTATTATCAAGATTGATGAAGATGATCCACACTCTTAGTTATTCAACCCACAAAGTGTTTAATAGATTTAGTCCAAGGTTTAGTTATTAAGCTTTCTTAAGAGTTATCAAATTTTATTTAGCTTTCACCAAAGCCTCCTCCTCCTATTGCCAAATAACTGTTGGATGCTCATTAAGTGTCGGCACCCTAGCTTCACAGGTCATCCCAAAACAAGAGTACTTTCCGGAGAGGACACATCTTGTGCGCCGTGAGACAGTCCCCTGCCTACACCCTCCGTTGTTTTTCTCAAGCCCCGTTTTAGATGGTGAAGATGGTGGTCTAAGGTACCCTAAATAGTCTATTAAGTATATATATGGATTAGGTAGACTTTTAGGTGATTTTTAGAGTGTTTTGAAGACTTTAAGACACTTTTAAAGTGTGATTTAGTGATATGGCCGAAACTTTTATGAGCTTAAAAATGTGTTGCTTCAAGCTTATGCAATTAAGAGTGTGAACACATGTAAAGCAAATAAAGATGGCTGAAAAAGATTTAAGTTATCACATGCACTTATAAGCTTGCTATTAAAGAAAAGTCACACTAGCAAGGACAACTTGCCTTAAAGATATGGAAAGAAAATTTAGTGTGTGTCTGCCTACTTAACCATTAAACAACATTCAAGCCTAAACAAATGGCTTCCAATAGATATATGCAATAGAGAAATAAACCATTCACTTATTTAAGCACTTAGAGATTTAAGCATTTAAGATCTAAACATGTGCATGAAGAAAAGACTTGAAAATTAAC
>JZKD02S1841197.1:36570-88437 GCA_000966675.3 Picea glauca | reverse complement strand
TGGTAAAACAAGCACACAATCCTTTATATTCTAACATGAGCTACCCATGATCTCGTTCATCCTTGGGATTGTTCGAGGAAAAAGGAACAATGTCATTTTCATCCACTCATTGTTGCATTTCCTATTTATAGTAAATAAATTGCATTAATGTATCACCATATTTCTACTTATACACACGCTTTGTCCTAAACTGGGCAAAGTTCATCACATGCACCTTGTAATCATTGAAAGACAATTGAGTAAATAACAATCATGGACCTTTAAGATAATAGTCTTCAATATAAAAACAAATCCATGGCCATAAAATTCTAAAAGAAAACTTAAATGATTCAAGCCATGGCCATAAACTAGGCAAAGTTCATCACATGTGCCTTGTTAGCATTCAAAAACAATAGAGTAAACAACAATCATGGACCTCTAAGAGAATAAATCAAATTATTCAAAATACAAACAAAGCCATGGCCATAAAATTCTAAAAGAAGACTTAAATACTTCAAGCCATGGCCACGCAAATTATAAATTAAGGCTTCATTGCATGTGCTTAGTCGACACTCATTTTTATAGAACACTAGCTAAAAATAGAACCCTCAACGATGCAACGAAATCAAGATTTTAGAAGTGAGCATAAAATGCATATGATTGATGAAAATGTTTTGATGGTGAAATCAAGATTTTCGACAACATAAGTGAGCATCAAATGCATGTGACTAATGAAAATGATTTGAGGGTGAAATCAAGATTTCCAACAATAGGAGTGAGCATTAAATGCATGTGATTGATGAAAAGGCTTTGAAGTATGGATTCAAAACCTCCATTCTATTATACACACAAAATAGGTAATGAACAATCCCAAATTACATGCCTTCTTAAGAGAACTCAATGTTCCATGGACCTAATGAACATCCCTCCACTTTGTGAGCAATTAAGTCATTAAAGTCAAAGTGACATCATCAACATACTAAACAAAATGTGATCATTCAACTGAAGTATTAAAACCTTCAATTTATGATCTATAAGCCTTTAAATCAACAATCAAACTAAAGATAAAACTCAATGAAAACTACTACAAATGACCAAGCTCAAATCTTTAGTGTTGCACTTCATAATCCTCAAAATACTTGATATAACCTTAAGCCAAAATTAAGAATAAAATGTGTCAAACTTGCACGTGATTTAAATGAATGTGTAGGAAGAAGATGGCCAAATATTCGCAATTTTTTTTGTTGGCAACCAAAAGAGGCACACGACTAGATCTTCAAATGCAATTGTTCCACTAGCTTGATGATGATCTCTTACTTTAGTGAGGATTCTGCAGTTGTCCTTTATATAATACCAAAGATAACACAAGTTCTTTCTTGCCTCATCCTACATATCCTTTCCCCCAATTTACTTCGAAGTTTCCATTCACTCATTTAAAGAATATTCTATATAATATTTTTGAGTTTTCAGACTTTTGTGGTTAGAGTTTCATACTTCACTAGAAGATTCGTGGTGGTAGTGCTTTCTATCGACGTTTCAGATCCCATAACCGAATCCATCTTATCCCGGTAGATTTGTCATTTTTTTATGATCATTTATTTGATCAAATATTCTAATAAAGTATTGGTGTGTCCAAGTGTCTTTGAATTGGTCCCATTCTCTTTCATTTGAATCGTAGTCAATTGAAGGGAATTCTAATATCTTCTTAATATGCAACTCACTCTCTCTCTCTCTCTCTCTCTCTCTCTCTCTCTCTCCATTTTTATGTCTTTTTTATTCTCCCATATTTTGATGTCACTAATTCGACCACTTACCCTGGTTGACTAATGTCCATATTTAGTTTAACTTATGTAGAATTTCAATAAAATTATTGTTTATTTACATATATATTGTATTATTTACTTTATTTAATAAGTAAAGTAAAATATGTGCAGGTGGTTTACATTAAGTCCACTTATCTATATTATGTATAGTACTTTGTTAGGAGTGTAGGATGTTGCTTTATGCACATAGAGGACCTTAGTTGCGACTATAGTACTAACATATATTGTTGTCTCCTAAGAGGGGTATTGTTGGGAATGTGCTTACATTGCTTGCATATTTTTCATAACCATATTAGGGAGAGAGATAACTCGTTCCTTAGTTTGAAGCTCATAAATCCAATTAAATAATAAGATAAGTCAATTCGATTTTTGGTTTGAAGCCCTTAAATCTAATAGAAAGATAAAATAACGTGTTCCTTGGTTTGAATCTCCTAAATCCAATAAAATGATAAAAAAATTTAAAGATAGTTTTTTCAAAAATATCTACCCATTTTTAAGAAAAATAAAATGATAAAACTTTTTAATATAGTTTTTTCAAGAAAATCTACCACTTTTAAGAAAAATATATATAATGAAATTTTGTTATATGAAAGTGTAAATATAAAAAATATTCAAATTTAAAAATATATTATTTTTTATTATATTTATATAAATTATATTCTACCATTACACGATGATCCAAATAATTTAAATCTCTATGAGGAATTATGATAAGGGACTATGGGAAACTTAGTTCAATATCATCGTTCAAAATCAAAAGCATAATTACATTACTTTCAAATTTAAATTTGAAAAAAAAAAAAAAAAAACATCAAAATATACTCAATCGCGCTCAAAATTATTTATGTAATATTAATACAACATACAGAGAGACAATGCTTCAAGTTCATGACTAATGTAAAGAATCCAACTTTCCCGTATGGTCCAAACTCATGTTGGGACATAAATTATACAATCATAAACATTGGCATAAGCGTCCTCTGTAAAATACGGCATGTAATTTGTATGGGCGGAGAGTACATATTGTTTAGAAAATAAGCCCCTTGCAAGAATGTATATTACCATTGAATGGAATAACACTATTATAATTATATTACTTTCTTTAATATGAATCCATGCTTTAACATTTGCTCCGTAGAGATCCATATATAGATCTTCTTTTTATTATCCTTTGAATTTCTTGTAAATGGATTTAATTTAAGGTATATTGAACACAACGTTTTTTGATCTTGCCTTTTTTTAAATCTTGCATGAGGAAAATGTCAATGCATGGGATCTTGCCCTTTTTTTAAATCTTGCATGAGGAAAATGTCAATGCATGGGATCTTGCCCTTTTTTTAAATCTTGCATGAGGAAAATGTCAATGCATGGGATCTTGCCCTTTTTTTAAATCAAATCTTGCATGAGGAAAATGTCAATGCATGGGATGCTAAGGTGAACCAAARGAATCAGATACAGAGCCTTYTATCCATTGCAATAAACAATGAATGAAACAATAAGATTTAGTGAGATTATTGAGGATAGATTAAGCCACTATCATAGCAGATTAGGCCACATGTGCAATAAATGGAACTGAAACTCTAGATGCAATACTTCTTAGAGCCTAGTTGAAGTCCTTGCTAAAGGTGGTACACGTTGATCAAGTATATGGACGACAGACATGGACATTGATCATGGTGGTATGGACAATGGAGGGAGCATCGATAGTTGTCTCTTGCAAATGATAGTTGTGCACTCACAATACCTTGCATTTAAACATGTCTCACAATAAAATAACACTTTCAATGTAATTAAACAAAACTCCTTATGATTTTTTCTTTTATAGAAGAGTTAATAATAATTAGAAACTACATTTAGGTACATTTTACCATTGATAAATAATTATAAAGTACATAATCATAATTTAAAAGTGCATTTAAGACCATCTTAAGACATGGATTCCATAAACGACATGGTTAATGTGAATGCCAATCCATGAATATAGAAGGGCCACCTATCATTAATCCAAAACTAATCCAAGTCACAAAATGTATACCAATCAAATGAAACAAAACCAATACCTTAATCCTATTTTAACACCATTTAATATATATCTCAAATATTAAATCCCAAGTAAATTAAATTTTATTTGATCATCGCTTTTCTTCCACCCACCCAATTGTTAGGAATATTTAAAAATTCATCAATAATTATAACCAAATTTCAACCAATGAAGAATAATCAAGATTTTATACCTTTAATGTTGGAGATACTTCACACACACCTAGGATTTATTTTTCCTAAGGTTTTCCCTATGTTTACTAGTCATTATTCAGTCTCATATAGTTTAGGGAGAATATTCTCTTAAGTTCACACTTCAGTTTGATCAGTTGAGTGGAGTCTAGATGCCACATTGGGATCATCACCATGCAACATTGAGATCATCACCAACTAATACGCATTGTCCTTGGGGTTATCACCAAACTAGCGTGTTACTCATGATTCTCTGATCTCCTCCTCACTTAACTTTGTTTCAGTTAGTTAACTAAAGACTAAGAGACTAGTTAACTCAGACTAGGTGGCAGTTCACTCCCGTAACTTCCTATGAAACTAGACTAGGTGGCAGTTTACTCTCGTAATTGTTGGAGTGTGTCCAGATCACTCTAGACCACCCCTATGGTGCATTGGCTTCTCCCCTAGTGTGCATTAGTTGAGTTATACAGAGTATATCATGTGTAAATTATCATTCATTCTTTTGGTTAATGAGAATTCTTCCATTCTTTCTCTCCTGCTTCTCTTGTCTCATATTTTCTATGCAAATTGTGTATGTCATGATCCAAGTGGATATCGGCGGCCACCCACCTTTTCCAACTGACTCAAAACAGTTTTCTGACAATTTTGGTAATTTACTATTTTTAGCAGTTTTTAACTTCCAGGGCCATTTTGAGGGCCTAAATGAAGGTTTTTTGGGATCGAGCTTGTCAATGATAGCCAAAGGATCTAATTCAGCCCCCTAAATGAATCTCCTCGGAGATACCTTTCCAACGAGTTATCGTGCACCCCAAATAGAGATCGTATGCCAAAGTTACGTCCCCGAGAAGTTGATACACCAAACTACCCAAAACAGGGCCCACAAAACTGTTGGCTTTTCATCTTCTGGGGTTACGGTTTTGTACTTTTTTTATGATAAAAAGGCCTTTAGAGCCTCATTGTAAAATCATCTTCTTGCGAATGTGAGTAGCAAACACATCTCTTCTCAAAGATAAGCTACCACCATTCTAGCGAGTCTTTCACTCTGTAATTTACAGTCTTTGTACATGTTTCTCTCATTAATAGAAAATTGTGTATTATTGTATCTATGTGTTTATCGTTGCATCTCTGATACATTTATGTTATATTATTGGATATCCTAAATATCTCTGTACATTTCTTTATTATATCTCCACTCTCATTTCCTGCCGAAAATAATCTGGATCAATGGTATCAGAGCAAGCTGCTCTTGATCGTTTTTTCAGTGCATGTCCCCGACGAGGTCCGAGTATAGAAATTTGGGTCTCGATCTTGTCTCTATTGAAGACAATTTCTCTCGCACGCCTAAGAAACCCTCCATGGGAAGAAAAGCGACGGAGCAGACGACTCTATCAATCTGTTGCTTGAGCAATCTCTCACGCGACAGAGGGACGAAATGATGGAGAATTTTTCCCACATCCTTCAACGCCTGCCGATAGCAATAGGCACATCTTAATCAAACAACCACTTTGGAAGCTCCTCTCCTTTCAAGGTACAGGTTAATTTTGATATTCCCGTATTTGAAGGTCAAATAAATGCAGATGCCCTAGACAAATGGTTAAATTTGTTAGAAGGTTATTTCTCTGTTCATAATGTTTTTGACAAGGAAACGATCACCTTCGCACTCCTTAAATCTCTCCCCCATGTCAAACATTAGTGGGAAACTTACTGGGAGCAAAGTTCCACAGAGGAGTCTGGAATATATGGGGCCGAGCCCACTTGGGATTTTTTTGTGGATGCGGTAAAGGAACAATATTACCATGTTGGAAACTATGAGGACCAGTACATGAGATGGACCACACTACGGCAAGAGAGGGGCCAAGCAGTCTCGAATTTCACCAATACCTTCCATACCTTGCGCACCAAGCTGGGTATCAAAGACTCCGAACGACATTTGGTCATGAAATTTTGTGGGGCTCTACATAGATACATCCAAACTGAAATGGATTTTCTGGACATCTCATCACTCGGTGTTTCTTATCGATATGTTGTTAAAATCGAGCAGAAATTTAAGCACCAAAACAAATGGGAGTTTGAGTCTGCAAATATGCAACAACCAAAGTCTGATAAAGACGGCCCTAACAAACAATCTCCCGAAAACCAATCCAATCCATAGGAAAAGAAGGGTCATGGGAAGACAAAGGACACTGGAAAATGGTGTGATTTTCACAAAAGCCCCTGGCACAACACCGAGGAATGTCGCTCAAAATAGTTATTGGTGGTCGAGATCAAAGACAAGGAGTTGAACCCTAATTCAAAATCTGATTATGAAAATACTGGTAAAAGACAGATCATTGATGCAGACCCCACCGATATTGTCACGACCGCGGAAATTCAACCAGAAGAACCAACAGATCCTGAAGAGAGGGAGCGCATTTTTCATTCACATATGTGGGTGAAGGGGACCCCACTGCATTTTATTGTTGATAGAAAAATCCAGAAGAACTTAATCTCAATAGCGGTTGTCAAACAGTTGGGATTGTCGACAACACCACACCCACAACCATACAACATTGGGTGGCTTCGCTAAGGACGAGATCTTCGGGTCAGCAAACAGTGTCGATTGTCATATGACATCCAACCCTTCAAGGATGAGGTATTATGTGATGTTGCCCCACTAGATGTTTGTGATGTTCTCTTGGGACAACCATGTATGTGGAAGCGCCATGTTGTTTATGAGTCTTGACCCTGCAGTGTCATTGTTTCTCTGGGGGGTCATCTCTACATAATACCAGAGGTAGTTTCGACTACTATTCCACCTAAACAACGCCGCAAGGTAGTATCTCATACTACAAAATTCATCTTCTTCACAATTTGTTCAAAAGGTGAATAGAAGGATACTGCAACCACTATAGCCTCGGCCCAGGCACCTTCTATCCAACAGAAGCAGGTGTTGGGCTCTAAAGATGTCCTAAAAACAACCTTAGTCTGACATTAATTTATCAACCAGGGATCTGTCTTTTCTTTTAAGAATGTCAACAAAGTCTATGAAGATAGTTGTAGAGGCTTAAATCGTGTAGCTAAAGAAAATCCAAGTCTATCTAAATTACTACAATAATCAAGTTCTTCGCGCATTCATTAAAAACTCTGAAACTAATAACTCACTCAACGAAATTGTAATCTGATCAATAACACACTGTGAATCAAAACATCAATCAATTTGTTGAATTCATCTAGCTAAGAAACCGTAATTTAATCTACGAAAACACTTAATCAATCAATCTATCAATGATTATTTAACATGTTGGAAAAGAATAGTGAATTACCGAATATTAAAGAAGGAACAACAAATGTGAATTAAGAGAAATGAACAACAAATGTGAATTTGATAAAAGGAACAATGTATGCAAAAATGAAAGGAATCCACAACCAATAAACTAACAACAATTAGAAATGGAACGACAATCGATAATCTTTAAATGAAACCTCTATTCTCTGCAAATGAACAGCATAATCAATTCATAAAAGAATCAACACACTCAAGAATTTATCTTAACTATTGCAAGGAAATTTAAATCACAGGACTAAGAAAGAATTGATACGATTACAGATGAGATAGTAACTCCTTCCGACTAGGCCCATGGTCTTTAGAAGGTGCTGCTACTAAAAACTCAGTACGCAAGTATGCTCAAAACACTTGAAGCTTTCATTAATTCCATAACTGATAAACCATTTACAAAAGATTGTTGTACAGAATGACAACAATTAAGAGATCTGAATGTTTGATTAAAATCATTCGTTGGTTATATCTATATTGTTCACTATCCTTTATATATTACAATGACATGAGTAAATTAAGCTATCCAAAGGATCGAGAGATCCTCAGGGTTGCTTTTACTATTTATGAAGATTACAAGATAAAGAGTCAATCTTCCTTTAAACTGTTTTGCGCTTGATTTCTTCGATCTCCAATGGCCTACGCATCTTCATGATCTTCTTAACTATCTTGAGTTAACAATAATTGTCCATTTCTATGATAAAATCAAAACAATTCAAACCAAAATTCAGAAATTATCTAATATCATTCAATAATATTTCTAAAAGATTTTTTAACCATATTCTTTCTTAATTACTTCAAATTAATCGAAAAGTCAACAAAGAATATATCACAAACCATAGTAATAAGGAGAATATTTGTACCTTTTTCTCAACCCAACATACTCTCCAGCTTACCTTTTTGCATGTCCTCATGCAATGAGAGAGTTTACATGTAAAGCAGTGATGTTGAAGGGAGGAGAGATCTTTTCTCTAGGCCTCTTGAACCCGTTCTTACCTTTAAGCTCTTCAAAAGCAACATCTTCCTCCTTCTTACGAATTTCATAATTACTTTGATAACCCTATGGAGGATACCAAATAATGGGAAGATTGTACCTGCATCCAATCCAGGCAGGCCCTTCATCCAAGATCATTATGGCATACCTCTCTAACTTGAAGGTGGCTACGTGAAAATTTATGAAACCAAATGGTTCCATGTTCTTAACTTTATTCGAATAGACATTCCATCTTAATTTGGCAGTAGAAAGGGCTTCTTCTTTAAGCTCTCTAAAATATTGTAGACCTGAATGTACAACATGTCTATGGATGGGAGCCAAATATTCTACAACTTTCTCCCTCTTCATGAATGTTTTGTGTTGCATAATGGTGTCCAAGGATTTAGGGGGTTTCCCTCTAATCCATAGGTGTAGTCCAGACTCTCTTTTCATGAAAACTGTATGTGTTTTAGCCCACCTGGTTTGGTTTTTGGCAAAAGACAAGAATGCTTGAAACTATACGTCCCTAGTGAAAGGATTAGGGTTCTCTTTTCTATTGTCTCCTAGGATGAAGTTGTGAAGCTATCATTCACACAGAAAGTATTGTACTCCATCCTCTTGTTCTTTAAAACATGAAACAAAACTAGAAACAGTGGTGAAGTCAAAAGGTGTGCCTACTCTAATAGCTTTCACTCTTAGAAACAGATAACATTCTAATAGAAATAAGGTGTAATTAGTAGCAGGGGCCCTGCAAGCTACTATATCAGAATAAACATAGAAAATTTATTTGATCTGCTCCAAGGCTCCATCAAGTTGGACCTGTACCTTCCTCACCTTTTATTTATCTCTGTTGAGCTCATCAAAGGTCTCATTCTCTGTTGCTGACATGGCTTGAAGTTGTATGACAACTTTTTGATGTTCTGACATTGTTACCATTTCAATTTTGCATTGAGCTAGGGTTTGTTGATATTTCTCTAGTTCTGCTTCCAACCTTTTTATAATGGAATCCTACTCAGGGGAGTGAAATACTTCCTCAGTCTGAACAATTGTTTCTTCTCTTGTTGGAGCCTTCATCTGGGTTCCTATATCAATTTTTTCCAAAGGAGCAGGAAAATATGTAGAAAACACTCCTTCAGTTTGAACGGTTGTTTCTTTTGTTGTTGGAACCTATGTCTAAGTTTCTATTTCAACTGATGCTAAAGGAGCATGCAGTTCTGTTTGTGTTCCAACAAAATTGGTGTGAACTATCATTCTAGGAAGTGGATTTCTTCCTTGTACTCTAGCCCTCTTAGATTTATTTTTCTCATGGGATTTTTCGTCTTGTTCCAACTGCTTCCTAAGTTGTCTAATTGTTTCTTTCAATCTGCCAACTTTTTGTTTTAATGATTTTGTTTTCTTAACCCTTTTCCTCAATATCTTGTTTTCATGTTTTAATTTTATGATTTTGTTATTGCCTTTTCCTGTTGTTTCTTCCTATCTATGGGGAATTTCAAGGTTTTCCCCACCTTGATCAATTGGTAACTTTTTCCCTATATATTTTGGGTTATTTGTTTGTTCTAAAGGAATGTTTACCTCAGTGAGGTTCTAGTTGTTATGTTCCCTCAGGAGATGGCATCTCCATATTAGGAAGATCCAAGACATGGTTTGAATGAGAAGAAGTTGGTGCTTGGGGTTCTCTAGACATGTTTGTGTCTTCAGTAAATGATATCCCTAAATTTCCCAATACTTGGGCCATCTCTTCTTCATAACTTCTGAAGAGATCATCTTGTTGTACTGTAGCGGTTTCATGTGATGGTTTTTTTGTCTGTACAGTTTCCTAAGTGCTTTCAGTTTGTACTGTATTTTTACCCCTTCTTCTTTTCACAGTGGAGGTTTCAGGATTATAAATTGTTCTTTGTCTCTTCTTCTTTGATGTTCCTACATGTATGCTCTAGATTTCTACCAGATGAATGGGGTCTTCTTCCATTTCAGGTTGGGGTACTGGAATTTCAATTTGGGCATTGTTTCCTTCTATCTGGGCTGCCTCAATTCCCTGTGGGGGAATTTCATGGTGGACTTTAGGTTGCTCAATTTGTAGGGGCCTATCGGGCTCAATTAAATCTCCCCAAGTTATTTGTGTATGGTTTAAGGCCCTGTTTACTATCAATTTTACTAACCTGTGGTGACTAATTACATTAGCAGGGTCTTTGGCCTTCTCGGTTCTTCCGGCGAATTCATGTAGCATGGCATTAAAAAAGAATGGTAAATTTATCACCGACCTCTATTTTAGTGTTGCCATCAGTTTGAGGTGGCACAGTCTCACCACATCATATTGTTCGTCACATGTGATATATATTTGTATTACACCTTCTAGCTCCCTCCATTGTTCGTTGAGAGAAGTGGGGTTGAGTCCTTTCCCCTTTTTGTCAAATTCTTCTTCTAGTCCCGTGAAGGACTCCGCGGCCTCCTTGAGTATTGTGTATTTCCCAGTCCACTGTGCTCCTTCATTTGGGAGGCATGTTACCTTAGCTATAATTGCATCAGTAATCGGAATTTGTATGTCTTGAATTATTGAGACTCCCCTATGTAAGTTTTGGAAAAATGCTAGTGTGATATTTATGTTGAATCCCTGCAATCTGTTGAAGTATTATGTCCATCCCAAACGATGTAAAATTTGCCTTGCTTGGTCGGTTACTTGCAGCAATGTGGGCTCTCAGCAGATGCTTCGGCCGACCATGTCTTCTGTGAACAAGTCAGCACAACTATCGTTCTTTACTGCAAACTTAGTTAGACCAACCTGTGAGAAAATATTACCAGAAATGGTAAAAATTACAGAACAACAAATTTGTCTAGAAATATGAATTTTCCCATTAATTGTAATCATTATGATCTATCGATAAACGTGCAGAATATCTGCCCCCTGATAAATGAAAAGGTTGACCTCGACTGTCAATATGTGTGAGCGTAAAGATGGCGGTCATTTCAAGTGAAGGATAATTACTACGCCACCGTTGTTGGGAGAACAATCATTAATAAATTTCAAAGAACTTTAATGTTAATCATGAACAATAATCACACCTTTTGTGGGAAGTACAAGTTTAAATACCCGTGTTCAAATATGTTTAAGGAAGAATATTTCGAGTCGTCTAAATTTGTTCATGTTTTTATAAATATTCCACATGTAATAACTTTGTTACTTTTCCTTGTGTTGAATATAACCATAATGATAGCCCTCCTTTTTTTTTAAGAAAGGAAATCTAGGAACACACAAAAAAAAAACTTAGCGTATTTAAGATAAACTTCCAAACCACAGGCAGAGCCATTGCTGCCAGCAGGCGTCCATAGCATCGACAGGGTTTTCTTTTAACCCATAGATGAGCCAGTATCCTTAATAAATATTTTGAATCGTCTTTTCCCAAAAAATGCCACTATCCTGGTTTGGTATCCAGGTAACGACAATGCCACTCACTAGATCGTAACCTAAGTGAACAAGCCGGCTCGTAATTAGACCTCTTGTCCTTTGACCTTAAATGCCAAAGGCCATTTCCCTGGTCTGGTAGCCATAGTGGGAATGTCACTTATGTTAATCTCTTATGATCATGGTAGGTTGGCTCATGATGAGACCCCCTATCCTTTTTGGGAGACGTTTATTTTCTTTATTTAGATTTAATTATTATTTCCCTTTTTTTTAATTTTATTTTTAGGCTTTATTGAGGGAGGCTCATCTACTCCTTAAGAGTGTGGGATGGCGTAAGAAGTGTAAGAATGCCAAGTAAAAATGTGCCTTAGAATCCTTATTATGATGTGAAGGAAAATTATCATTCAAGTATATGTATATATAGGGGAAAGAAACGAATCATGGTGGTTAAAGATTATGAACAATATTAAGATAATTCGGAAAAAAACAATCCATGAACAATTTTGATAAGGTATGCTAGATAGTCCACAAAAAGAAAATGATAGATCACTACCATGATGATTAGAAGTAATTTCATTGAAAATTAGTTAGTGAAGTTCATACCCAAAGGAGTGGATAAATGTATCAAAAGGACGTGTTGTTAGTGAAAAATCTTTACTTTCAAAGGAAAGGAACAACAACAAGAATAACCGCAAAAGGAACAACARTTGTTTATTTCGAATGAAYGGAAATCGCGACAAAGGGAACAACAGTTGTTACATTCAAATGAACGAGATGACTCGCAAAGGGAACGACAATCAAGACAAAGGGAACGGCATTTTTTTCTTTCAAATGAATGACACTACCCGCAAAGGGAACAACAACCGCAACAAAGGGAATGAAAATCATTACGTTCAAATGAACGATACTACCGCRCAAAAGGGAACAACAATCRCAACAAAGGGAATGACATTTGTTATTKTCAAATGAATAACAACAATGATGTTCAAAAAAATTTAACCATCTAATTAAGTAATTAGATACCTCCCGCAGACATTTTTGTTTTAGCGAATCTAGGATTGATTAGTCATCAACTAAATTCATTTAATTTTTATGGGTAGGTTTATTCAATGATCGAAGTATTGGATGGTTTGTAGTGTCATGCATTCATTTTCTATTTACTACAGTTGTGCATTCTTTTAGTGCAGTCGCCTGATTTTTTGTTGTGGAACATGACATATTCATCTTCTATGTAAAACAAGGTTTATATTCGATGGATTCTTCAAAGTGATACATGAGAAATTTGAAGTTTTAGATAAGGAATAGAAAAGAGTGCTAATTATACTCATTATAGTCATCTTTTCTAGTTTTTATTCTCCAAATCTCTTTATAGTGACTTTCCTAAAAAGTAAAAATCTAAAAACTCAATCAAATCCTTAAAGAAAACTATATACAATATGTACAGTGCTAATAAAAACAACAATTTTATGAAGTTGAAGCTGTTGGGTTACCTTCCCAGCCAGCTAAAATCTAAATAGTAGGATCATTACTTACTTCTTGGCAAAAGGATTCTTTTGAAAGCGGTTGATGGTAGAGTCGTAGTCGATGTCCATTTACTAGAAAAGGAGAACCAGACTCGTCGATGGTAACTAAAGTGACATTTCCATTATCATGAACTTCATTGATTTCATACGGTCCCAGCCATCTTGTCTTCAATTTCCCATGAAAGTTCTGAAATCTGGAATCATAGAGAAGCGCCCAATCACCTTTCTGGAAGGATTTCTTCTTGATATGCTTATCGTGCCAGCTGGATCTATGTTGTTGGATAACAGTTGTGGGGTGAAGGGAGAACATGAGTGCTTCATATAATTCATTGAGATGCTGTAAGCATTGTGTGTGTGCCTCTGTAAGATCTAGTCCAATTTCTTGGGCCATTCTTAGAGTCTTGATCTTAAATTCAATTGGAAAAATCGGTTCTTTTCCAAAGACTAGGTGATAAGGAGAGTAGCCAGTAGTGTTATGCCATGTTGTGCGATATGCCCATAAGGCATTTGGAAGCTCGCCTGGCCAGTTTTGGCGATTTGTTGAGATTGTTTTTGTCAAGATTTCCTCCAAGACTTTGTTGGTACTTTCCACTTGTCTGTTTTCCTGTGGGTGGTATGGGGAGGTAAGTCTATGTTTAATGTGATAATTGTGCAAAGTGGTCGTGATTTTATGTGTTTTAAATTGTGACCCTCCATCATTGATTACTTCCCTGGGTAATCCATAGCGTACAAATAATTCAAAGAGAAAGTAATGAGTGTTTCCTCAGTTGCATTTAGAAAGGCTATTGCTTCTACCCACTTGGTCATATAGTCTGTTGCAACTAGTTTATAAGATTTCTAATTTGATTTTTGATTGAAGGGGCCAACAAAATCTAGCGCCCGTCTCTCGAAATGTCCTGCCACTACTTGTGCTTGTAGGGGCATTTCATTAGCTTGGCATGGTCGAATCATCCTCTAATAGTTGTCGTAGGCCTGGACATACTTCTTGCATCTTTGAATATTGAGGGGCAATAGTAACCCGTTTGTAAAACCTTATGCCCAGTTATACGGTCTGCAAAATGTCCACCATAGGGCTCATCATGACCCGCCTTCAAGACATTGTAAATTTCATCATCTATGACACATCTTCGGATCTGAAGATCAGACCTTGTATGGAAAAGATATCCACCAATCCAGGTGAATCGTGCACTATGCTGAACGATTAGTTTCCTTTCTCTTGACAACAGGTGTGTTGGTAGTTTCCTAGCTGCCAGATAATTTGCCACATCAGCGTACCAAGGTATCTTAATAGTGATAGTGAACAAGTGTTCGTCTGGAAATTGGTCTTCAAATGTCAAAGAGTTATCTGTTTTGGGTATGCGAGACAAGAAATCTACAACAAGATTCTCTCTTCCAGGCCGATCCTTCGTGGTGATGTTGAATTCTTTCAATAGCAACAACCACCGAGTAACCCGTACATTAGTAATTGGTTTGTTAGCTAAATATTTGATAACAGAATGATCAGTATACAAAATAACTGGATAGTCTGTTATATAGTGGCGAAATTTATTAATATCATGTATAATGGCTAAAAATTCTTTTTTTGTTATTGTGTAATTTAATTCAGCAAGAGTAATATTTTTGCTAATAAAATAAATAGCATAAGGTTTCTTATCTTCTTCTTGTCCAAGGACAATGCCTATGGCGATATCCAATGCATTTGAAGAGATGTGAAATGGTAATTTCCAGTTTGGTCCTCTCACCACCGGTGCTATTGAAACCAACCTTTTGAGCTCTTCAAATGCAACATCACACTTATCAAACCACTGAAAATCCACATTACCACTTAAAGCATGTAAAGGTGCAGATATTCTTGAATTTTTTTATATGAATCTACGATAATATCCTGCACAACCAAGGAAAATACGTACCTCAATTTGTGTACGAGGTGTAGGCATATTAAGGATTACCTCTATTTTTGTTGGGTCTACCTTGATCCCATCTGCAGAAACATAGTGTCCTTGTACAAAAACTTCAGCCATCATCATATGGCATTTCTCATGACTCAAACATAGCTTGGTAGCAATGCATCATTCCAATACCTTCTCTATACTGCTTAAGGCTTGATCAAAGTCAGTGCCATAAGGGNTTGTTTTAGCGAATCTAGGATTGATTAGTCATCAACTAAATTCATTTAATTTTTATGGGTAGGTTTATTCAATGATCGAAGTATTGGATGGTTTGTAGTGTCATGCATTCATTTTCTATTTACTACAGTTGTGCATTCTTTTAGTGCAGTCGCCTGATTTTTTGTTGTGGAACATGACATATTCATCTTCTATGTAAAACAAGGTTTATATTCGATGGATTCTTCAAAGTGATACATGAGAAATTTGAAGTTTTAGATAAGGAATAGAAAAGAGTGCTAATTATACTCATTATAGTCATCTTTTCTAGTTTTTATTCTCCAAATCTCTTTATAGTGACTTTCCTAAAAAGTAAAAATCTAAAAACTCAATCAAATCCTTAAAGAAAACTATATACAATATGTACAGTGCTAATAAAAACAACAATTTTATGAAGTTGAAGCTGTTGGGTTACCTTCCCAGCCAGCTAAAATCTAAATAGTAGGATCATTACTTACTTCTTGGCAAAAGGATTCTTTTGAAAGCGGTTGATGGTAGAGTCGTAGTCGATGTCCATTTACTAGAAAAGGAGAACCAGACTCGTCGATGGTAACTAAAGTGACATTTCCATTATCATGAACTTCATTGATTTCATACGGTCCCAGCCATCTTGTCTTCAATTTCCCATGAAAGTTCTGAAATCTGGAATCATAGAGAAGCGCCCAATCACCTTTCTGGAAGGATTTCTTCTTGATATGCTTATCGTGCCAGCTGGATCTCTGTTGTTGGATAACAGTTGTGGGGTGCAGGGCGAACATGAGTGCTTCATATAATTCATTGAGATGTTGTAAGCATTGTGTGTGTGCCTCTGTAAGATCTAGTCCAATTTCTTGGGCCATTCTTAGAGTCTTGATCTTAAATTCAATTGGAAAAATAGGTTCTTTTCCAAAGACTAGGTGATAAGGAGAGTAGCCAGTAGTGTTATGCCATGTTGTGCGATATGCCCATAAGGCATTTGGAAGCTCGCCTGCCCAGTTTTGGCGATTTGTTGAGACTGTTTTTGTCAAGATTTCCTCCAAGACTTTGTTGGTACTTTCCACTTGTTTGTTTTCCTGTGGGTGGTATGGGGAGGTAAGTCTATGTTTAATGTGATAATTGTGCAAAGTGGTCGTGATTTTATGTGTTTTAAATTGTGACCCTCCATCATTGATTACTTCCCTGGGTAATCCATAGCGTACAAATAATTCAAAGAGAAAGTAATGAGTGTTTCCTCAGTTGCATTTAGAAAGGCTATTGCTTCTACCCACTTGGTCATATAGTCTGTTGCAACTAGTTTATAAGATTTCTAATTTGATTTTTGATTGAAGGGGCCAACAAAATCTAGCGCCCGTCTCTCGAAATGTCCTGCCACTACTTGTGCTTGTAGGGGCATTTCATTAGCTTGGCATGGTCGAATCATCCTCTAATAGTTGTCGTAGGCCTGGACATACTTCTTGCATCTTTGAATATTGAGGGGCAATAGTAACCCGTTTGTAAAACCTTATGCCCAGTTATACGGTCTGCAAAATGTCCACCATAGGGCTCATCATGACCCGCCTTCAAGACATTGTAAATTTCATCATCTATGACACATCTTCGGATCTGAAGATCAGACCTTGTATGGAAAAGATATCCACCAATCCAGGTGAATCGTGCACTATGCTGAACGATTAGTTTCCTTTCTCTTGACAACAGGTGTGTTGGTAGTTTCCTAGCTGCCAGATAATTTGCCACATCAGCGTACCAAGGTATCTTAATAGTGATAGTGAACAAGTGTTCGTCTGGAAATTGGTCTTCAAATGTCAAAGAGTTATCTGTTTTGGGTATGCGAGACAAGAAATCTACAACAAGATTCTCTCTTCCAGGCCGATCCTTCGTGGTGATGTTGAATTCTTTCAATAGCAACAACCACCGAGTAACCCGTACATTAGTAATTGGTTTGTTAGCTAAATATTTGATAACAGAATGATCAGTATACAAAATAACTGGATAGTCTGTTATATAGTGGCGAAATTTATTAATATCATGTATAATGGCTAAAAATTCTTTTTTTGTTATTGTGTAATTTAATTCAGCAAGAGTAATATTTTTGCTAATAAAATAAATAGCATAAGGTTTCTTATCTTCTTCTTGTCCAAGGACAATGCCTATGGCGATATCCAATGCATTTGAAGAGATGTGAAATGGTAATTTCCAGTTTGGTCCTCTCACCACCGGTGCTATTGAAACCAACCTTTTGAGCTCTTCAAATGCAACATCACACTTATCAAACCACTGAAAATCCACATTACCACTTAAAGCATGTAAAGGTGCAGATATTCTTGAATTTTTTTATATGAATCTACGATAATATCCTGCACAACCAAGGAAAATACGTACCTCAATTTGTGTACGAGGTGTAGGCATATTAAGGATTACCTCTATTTTTGTTGGGTCTACCTTGATCCCATCTGCAGAAACATAGTGTCCTTGTACAAAAACTTCAGCCATCATCATATGGCATTTCTCATGACTCAAACATAGCTTGGTAGCAATGCATCATTCCAATACCTTCTCTATACTGCTTAAGGCTTGATCAAAGTCAGTGCCATAAGGGATGAAATTGTCCATGTAAACTTCAAGTCCTTCATTAATCAAATCAAAAAATATTCTTAAAATAGCTCTTTGGAATGTAGTTGGAGCATTACATAATCCAAAGGGCAATACTCGATATGCGAAGGTACCCCAGGGACATGTAAATGTAGTTTTATCCTGGGCTTCTGGAGCAATCTGAATCTAATTATAATCGCTAAATCCATCTAGGAAGGAGAAAAATTGCTTCCATGCTAAAGTATCAAGGACCTGATCAATAAAAGGTAGGGAAAAGTGTTCCTTCTGGGTAGCTTTATTGAGTTCTTTGTAGTCTATACAGATTCACCACTTCCCATTCTTTTTAAGGACGATTACTAGTGGAGAGACCCACCGGCTATCTGAAATAGGATATATGAAATCTACATCCAACAATTTTTGTAATTCTTCTTTAACAACATTCCTGAGATGCGGATTCAATCTTCGTTGGGGTTGTCGGATGGTTCGGGCATCTTTCTCAATATCAATATGATGTGTACAGAGTTAGGGATCAATGCCCTTCATGTCAAGATACTCCCAAGCAAAAGCCTGTTAATATTTAGAAAGGATCTGAATCAATTTTTGTTGTTGTTGCTCATTCAAATTGGCATTAATATTCAGAAATCTTCCTAGTGCGATTTCGATTGAAATGTTGTTATGGACAGCAGTAGTGGGAATATGTTGCTCCATCAATTATTCCAAAGGATTTCCCTATACTTCATTATCTAAAACAACTTTTAGTATTTGACGTGTTGGGTTTCTTACCACAGTTGGGTTGTTAATGAAGTTGTTGATCACATCATCTTCTAGTTGGTTTTTTAGCCCAAGAGCGTCTTCCAGTGTGAGGGGAGATCGTAGGTTTTCTTCTGGATATCTAGGTGGTTGAAATTGTTGATGTGTGACAAGCATACTTGGTTTAGCTGGAGGATACAGGATACAATTCTTTATAGCACTTCCTCTAGCAATTGTCATGTTGCCTGTGTGACATCCTATGTATGCATATATTGTTGTTAGCCATGGTCTTCCCAATATCAATGGGTGTCCATCGAATCTACTTCTTGGGTTGATAACTAAGAAATCAACTGGGAATTCCCAAGAGTCGACTGAAATTTCTATATCTTGTAATGTGCCGACTGGTTTAACCATCGATCTATCAGCCAATTCTAACATAGTTGAAGTAGGTTTGAAGGAGGTGAAACCCGGGACATTACAGGTCTACATGGTCAGAATATTAATGGTTGCCCCCAAATCCACCAGTGTATTTGGAAAGAAACAACCCTGTATCTGAACCATTACCACGTGATTCCCTGGGTTTGTGTATTTGACTGGCTCCTGCTTGCCTAGAATAAGATCAGACAAAGTTCCTACTACATGAAGAGTTGATGGATTCTTAGTTTTCCTTAAGGGATTGTTCCCACATAATTATTTAACTGTTTTTGCATAAATAGGAATATCTTGCAAAGCTTGTAGGAGTGGAATTTTAACGCATAGATTCTTTAGTTCCCCGATGATATCAAAGTTAGGATATATAGCTGGTTTTTCTATCATTATCCTCTCAGGAGACGGGGGAGGAGAAATTATGTATTCGTCAAGATTATGTTCCTCGACTGTGTTTCCCCCCTGTTATGTTTCTTCTGTTATGACCACAGAGTTAGTTTCAACCTCCAAATTCTCGACAATTTGTAAGAGATGGACTGGTCTGTTGTTAGGATTTGGGTTGGGTTGAGGTGGTAGTTGACGGCGCATTTGAGGTTGAGGATTCTGGGGTAATTGAAGTGAATCTTTTAAAGTGGGTTGAGCTTGAGGAGCCATTCCCATGGGTTGATTGTTCAGTCGCATGGGGCGCTGCCAGTTTTGATTCCAACTGGGGGCTTGGGCAGTTGTGTTAGTCCACTATGAAGGATATGAGTTATTATTTGAATTATTCCAAAATGGAGGGTATTGCAGGTTAGTCCAAGAAGGATTGGCAACTGGTTGATTTGGCCAGGGTGCATTAGGATATTGTTGGGACTGCCAGGTGGGGTTAGCAAATGGTTGGCCCTGCCATGTGTTTCCAGAATTATGTTGTTGATTATATTGCCCAGAAAAGAAAGAGGAAGGATCTTGTAGCGTACCTGGGGGTCGAGCCTGCCATTGGTGACGTTGAGCCATCAGATATACTAGTTATGTTTCCTCTTCTACTTATTTAAAGACAACTTTTAGTCTTGGGAGTGATGGGCATTTCTATGTTGCATGGTCTTTGGCACAGATGGCGCAAGTCTGAACCACGTCCAAGGGACACTCTCTTGAACCATGTTTCCTTCTATATCATGGACAAAATATAGTCAATGATTGTTCTGCTTCCGCTTGTTTCTATTTAACCTACATAACATCCAATTGTGTAGTCAAAGTACCCAAAATATCAGTTTTAAAATTTTCTAAAAGATTACCAATTTATGCTCGGGTGACACTACCACTATTGATGTTGCTACTTCTGGTAATGGGAGCCCGTATTCCTGATCTTGTTCATGTACTTCTGCGTGAACACCTGATACACAGTTGGAGAATGTCATCATATGTTTCTTGATAAATATCACCTTTTCCCATTAAATTCAATGTTTCTACCCATTCATCCTTCATACCTTTTATCAGAGTGGATTTAAGTGCCTCACATGGTAATGTACCATAAGGTGATATCTGCAGTTTATATTGAAGTCTTTCAACATATTCTTCTAGTGTTTCATTTTCTCTTGCAGTCATTTTAAATATTTCATCCTTTAAATCCCTGGTTCTACAGTAGTCTTGATATTTTGTAAGGAAGGCTTGTTTCATTTCATCCCATGAATTTATAGTTCCTCCCCTTAATCCCATATACCATCATAAAGTTGCTCCTTTCAAGGTGGAAGGAAATAGATTTAGTTTCTGGGGTTCAAAGGTGTAGTCATAGCCTCTACACAGAAGATCAAACTCAAATAAGAACGCATCAGGGTCCTATGAGATCAATCTGTTGAAGGTTGGAATATTTTGTGGTGGAATGGACTTCATTGGGGCATTAGTAACCAGATCAACTATAGGATATTCCAAAGTGGAATTCTTAGAATCTGGGTTCGCGGTTGATTTTGTTGTGCCATTTGGTCGAAGATATGCCAATAGCCTCGAGGGATTTCTTGTTCTAGGTGTTCTATTCGGGGTGGTTGATTACTTGGTCCCTTAGGAGTTTTAATCAGGCTACCTATATCTAGGATTTCAGGTGCTCCTTCTCCTATAAGAATCACAAGATATCTAGGTTCAGGTGGTGGTGGGTTTGCCTTGGGGATTCCACTGGTTTCCCCTTCTCTTTCTTTCAAATTACAAGAATTCCCCTCGTCTAAAGGACTGAGAGGTGGAGTATGTGTATTTTGGAAACTTTGTTCAGTCCCTTCAGTTCAGCTATGAACCTCATCATGATCTTCAATTGGTGAATTTGTTGCTTGAGGGATTTGGGTAGAACCTTTTCGAGGTCCAACCGAGGCTTGATATTCATCTTTTCAGATGATTTCGTCTATGAAAGTGCTCCTTCCAGGGGGAACTGGGCCCTGGAATTTTGTAGTTTTTGGTGGGGGTTTTAATTTTCCAGGTTCTTTATTCTTATTCATACACACAAACACAAATTCTATGCACCTATATAACCTCTATGCATCAGCAGAAGGTAGGTGTTGGCACAAGCATTTTACTTGTTTCTGACGTAGGTTATTACCTTCCGTTTTCAACACCTCATCCTCCAGAGATGCAACCTATGCTATCTTTGACATTCTCCCTGAAAACGATGCAAAAATGTTAGGCTCTAAAGATGTCCTAAAAACAACCTTAGTCTGACATTAATTTATAAACTGAGGATTTGTCTTCTCTTTGAAGAATGTCAACAAAGTCTATGCAGATAGTCATAGAGGTTTAAATTGTGTAGCTAAAGCAAATATGAGTCTATCTAAATTACTGCAATAATCAAGTTCTTCACGCATTCATTAAAAACTATGAAACTAATAACTCACTCAACATAATTGTAATCTGATCAATAACACACTGCGAATCAAAACATCAATCAATTTGTTGAATTCATCTAGCTAATAAATAGTAATTTAATCTGCGAAAACACTTAATGAATCAATCTATCAATGATTATTTAACCTGCTGGAAAAGAAAAATGAATTATTGAATATTAAAGAAGGAACAACAAATGTGAATTAAGATAAAGGAACAACAAATGCGAATTTGATAAAAGGAACATCGTATGCGAAAATGAAAGGAATCCACAAGCAATAAACTAACAACAATTTGAAATGGAACAACAATCGATAATCTTTAAGAAACATCTATTCTCTACAAATGAACAACATAATCAATTCATAAAATAATCAACACACTCACGAATTTATCTTAACTATTGCAAGGAAATTTAAATCACGAAACTAAGATAGAATTGATACGATTACAAATGAGAGAGTAACTCCTTATGACTGGGCCCATGGTCTTCAGAAGGTATTGCTACTAAAAACTCAGTACGTAGGTATGCTCAAAACACTTGAATCTTTCATTAATTCCATAATTGATAAACCATTTACAAAATATTGTTGTACAGAATGTCAACAATTAAGAGATTTGAATGTTTGATTAAAATCCTTTGTTGGGTATCTCTCTATTGTTCACTATCCTTTATATATTATAATGACATGAGTAAATTAAGCTATCTTGAGGATTGAGAGATCCTCATGATTTTTTTTACTATTTATGAAGATTATAAGATAAAGAGTCAATCTTCCTTTAAATTGTTTTATGCCTGATTTCTTCGATCTCCAATGGCCCACGCATCTTCATGATCTTCTTAACTATCTTGAGTTAACAATAATTGTCCATTTCTGCAATAAAATCAAAACAATTCACACCAAAATTCAGAAATTATCTAATGTCATTCAATAATATTTCTAAAAGACTTTTTAACCATTTTCTTTCCTAATTACTTCATATTAATTTAAAAGTCAACAAAGAATATATCACAAACCATAGTAATAAGGAGAATCTTTGTACCTTTTTATCAACCCAACAGCAGGTCGACAAGATTGCAACAAAGTGTAAATATTCCTTCTGCACATAGGCATCTCATGTAGCAAGACTGGTTAAAAAGGTCGAACCCTTCTAGCCACATGTTCGTGACAACCTTCAACAAGCTAAGCAGCACAACTTCTCCAACAAGGCAAGCAGCTCATCAAGATGCAAATTCAGCAAAGCCTTTTCCCTCTCCCCCGGGCACTCAACGCAATGGATACCATTGCTTCCTAAGGAGGGAAGATTCATCCAAGTGGATATCGGTGGCCACCCACCTTTTCCAACTAGCTCAAAACAGGTTTCTGAAAATTTTGGTAATTTACTATTTTTAGCAGTTTTTAACTTCCAGGGCGATTTTGAGGGCCTAAATGAAGGTTTTTTGGGATTGAGATTCTAAAATATAGTCAAAGGCTATGATTGATACCCCTAAATGAATCTTCTTGTGCACCCCAAACGGAGATCGTATGCCAAAGTTACGCCCCTGGGAAGTTGATACACCAAACTACCCAAAACGAGGTCCACAAAATTGTTGGCTTTTCATCTTCTAGGGTTAGGGTTTTGGATTTTCTTTACGATAAAAATTCCTTTGGAGCCTCATTGTAAAATCATCTTCTTATGAATGTGAGTAGCAGACACATCTCTTCTCAGAGATAAGATGTCACCATTCTAGCGAGTCTTTCACTTTGTATTTTACAGTCTTTGTACATTTTCACTCATTAATAGAAAATTGTGTATTACTGTATCTATGTGTTTATGGTTGCATCTTTGATAGATTTATGTTATATTATTGGATATCTTAAATATCTCTGTACATTTCTTTATTATATCTCTGCTCTCATTTCGTGCTGAAAATAATCTGGGTCATATCATTTGCTAGCTAGATATATTTTGTGCAGGTTCAACACATTTACATGGTATCAGAGCCGACAAACTACTAGGTAAAAGACACACCAGATTGTTTTTGCACGTACTGAAGATTGAAGACAGCAGAAAAATGGAATTTCCAAAAGAATTCATTCTTACACTGTACAATTTCTTTGCATGGAAGGAGAAGATGATAATTCATCTTCGAGGCATAGGATTATACAGGTTAACCATGAACACAGAGACAAAACCCACATCAGCCATAGAAAAATCCAAGTATCTAAATCGAATGGATGAAGTGTTTGAAACTATTTGCAGTCTCATTTCTCCTTAACTCATCTTTCACCTATCCTCATGTAAAACCCCCAATGAATCATGGATCACCATGGAAGGGATTTTTGGAAAATAGGACGAGATGAGGGGACACATGCTTGAGGTGGAATTTCTCACTTTGGATCCAAAAACCTTCGACAATCTCCAAGATTTCTTTACCAAACATAAGGATTTGTTGTCAGAACTCAAGGCTTGTGGGGTTGATAAATACAAGGAGGAGAAACAAATTATTCTTACCATTCTCTCCAAACTTGGTCTGGTATACTCAGTGTTTTTATCTACATTTCATTAAGTTAGGATCGCCTCTGGAGCCACCTAGACGATGCCCTCTCTTGAGGCATTTATCGAGTCTCTGACACAAGAGAAGAACAAGCTCATCAATATGGGAAAAATCAAAGGCCCAAAGGTGCATGCACTTACTGTGCAAGATGGTAGCGGTCATCAATATCATAAATCTAAAGACAAATACAAAAGGAAATCACATGCAAATCCAAAGAAGGAAGGGTACTCAAAACCCTTCAACGATGCCTCTGTATCCAAAGGTGGAAGGGAAGAAAATGGGAGAATTGCACTTATTTCCATAAAGGATTCCATCCATAATCCGCATGTATGAAGAAACACATAGATCAAATGGCCCAAATACTTCAGAAAAACAACCTTGGAGATCGCATCCCCAAGGGTGCCAAGAAGAAGAAGCCAGAAGATCAGAATCCCAAGAAAGGCAATTCTAGCCATGCCTTGATTGCCATCAACTCCTCTCCTGATGCTTGGATTGTAGATTCAGGTGCATCACTCCACATGGAAACCACAAAAGAATTCTATTCTTAATTGAATGCATGAAAAGGTCATCCTATACTGATAGGGGACAACTCTCCATTCGAGGTCACTAGAAAAGGAAGAATTGAACTCACAAACGGAAGCTTCGAGAATGCACTACACGTTCCCAAACTTTTCGTCAATATTCTCTCTGTGTATCAGATGAAAAAATCCGTCACTCGAAAGGGATTCATATTCACACATGATGTAGTGGATATCTATGACATGCAAACCAATTCCAGGGTTGTTACCGGTGAGGTAAATCATCAATCTAGACTCTACACATTTTCTGAATTTATTGAACCATATTCTACATCACTGCTTACCCATGCTAATGAAAGCAATAGGATATGGCATGAAATGTTCGGGCATTTAAATTTTATATATATGCAACAACTTAGAGAGTAGGTAATGGTTGATGGTCTACCTGCCATCCACTTCTCCAAAGGAATTTGTGAGGGATGTGTTATTCGAAAACACCCCCAAGAGAAATTTGACAAAGGAAAGACTTAGAAGGCTTCCTTTCCTTTAGATATCATCCATAGGGACCTCATGGGCCCTCTTCCGCATCCATTAGTCAATAAAGCAAGGTACATGCTCATTTTTGTTGATGATTTCTCACGCTTCACATGGATTTTCTTTCTCAAGAAAAAATCAAAGGCCTTTCAACCCCTCAAATATTTCAAAGGCCTTGCTGAGACACAATCAAGAAATAAAATCAAAGTCCTTCGAATAGATAACGGGGGAGATTATGTCAACCATGAGATACAAAATCTTTGTCATGAGGTTGGGATTCAGTTGTAGCACATGGTTCCTTATACTCCACAAAAAAACGGAGTTGTTGAGACGAAAAATAGATCTCTAAAAGAGATGGCATCTTGCATGCTACATGCAAAGTCACTTCCACATAGATTATGGTCTGAAGCACTTAATTGTGTAGCTTACAGCCAACACATATATCCCCATAGATATGTCAAGGATAAGACCCCCTACAAGTCTTGGAGAGGCCCCAAACCGGAAGTGACCCACTTTCGTATTTTTGGTTCACATACATGGGCCAGGATTTCCTCTGAGAAGAGGAAGGCACTTGATATTCAAACCACAGAGTGTATCTTTGTTGGATACCCCGACGATGTGAAGGGATACAGACTCATTGATATTTCCTTGGACCGGCTCATCATTGAGCGAAGTGTCCAATTCAAGGAAAGTATCTCGCATGTACCTCAGCAACCGCATGTAGACACTTTTGTTCTTCCACCTGTCAGAGATGATGAGCATGCACATGTCGAATCTTCTTCAGATGAAAGTTTTGATTCATATGATTCAGATGATCCAGATACAGATTTGGTATAGTCAGATGAAGATTCAGTGCATGTAGATGCATATGCATATGCATATGTAGAGCCAGAGCAGAGGCCCAAGTGGTCCAAGACTACTCTTTAGGATGCAGGAGATATTTTTGGGGATCCAGTTGATACTAGGAGGACTCGATCTGCTTTCAAGGAGCCTCCTCTTGCACTCACTTCCAATAAATTGATTCCACTTGGGCATATTTTCTTGGTTCAATCTTCAGATCCACAGTCCCATGGTCAGGCTGCAAGAAATCCCTTTTGGGAATCTGTTATTTAGAAGGAGTACAAATCCCTCCTCGAGAACTAGACATGGGATATGGTTCCCCTTCCTTCAAGAAGGAAAATTTTCAAGTGAATATGGGTCTATAGGACCAAGAGCGTAGTGGATGGACATGTTAGCAGATACAAAGCCAGGCTAGTTTCCAAAGGATTTCAGCAGGTGCATAGCATTTCCTATGATGAGACATTCGCTCCAGTAGCAAAGATGGATTCCATATGTTTGGCACTTTCCATTGTGGCAGCCAAGGGATGGGAAGTCCATTAGATGGACATGAAGAATGCATTTCTTCACAACGATCTCTCTGAGGAGATCTATATGGAGTAGCCCCAAGGATTTATTCAGGATTCATCTTTGGTTTGTCGACCGAATACGTCTCTTTATGGCCTCAAGTAGGCTCCGAGGGAAAGGTATTCCAGGATGGACTCCTACATATTGTCACAGAACTTTGTACGTTGTAAGTCAAACTCGATTGTTTACATGCTCAGGACGATTGATTCACTTCTACTCCTAGTTCTGTATGTTGATGATGTGTTGATCACTGGTTGTTCCACTTCAATGATTGTTGCAATCAAGAGGATTCAGTTGCCATGTTCTTGATGATGGACATGAGGTCCCTTTACTATTAGGCTAACCCTATTACATATATATTTACACATTACATGTACATTTATCCCCATATATTCCCCCCCTTGGGTTCACAACATACACATGTAACCCCATATCTACCCCATTGGGTTATAACAGAGTACACTCCTTCAAAAAGATGTGTCCTCAAAGCTTTTCAATTAAAGGCTTCACGTGTGATGAGACCAAGTAACATGATTTTCTTATATTATTGATTTCTTCATTCCATAAATGATGATTTATCCATCTAAAATCAATTTTTTTTGTCTTAATCCTTGATGTCTAGTTGTTGCATAATTTTATTTCCTTTGATTCCATGTATTTTTTTTGTAACTTCTCCAATTTGTAATGGTTGTTGGTCTCTAATAATATCTGGTTGAAGATTGGTTTTGTGATGCCTTATTCCATGAATATTGACAAGTATTACATCTTCTTCCTTGATAACGGTTATATCGAACTTATTATCTTCCTTGAAATGTTTCATGGTAATGAGGGTGTCGACATGGTTCCCCTTTTGACAGTTTTTTTCACTTTGCATGTGCATTTCATCTATATTATTTTTAGAGACAATGGAATCCTCTATCTTCCTTGCTTTATCTTTGATTGTTATAGCCGTGGAGATAATACCATCATATTTGGCACGTACATTCTCTATATGGAGTTCAACTTCTCCAAGTATCTTCTGGTGACCTTCTTGAATCTTGTCTTCTTTCTCCTTTTGAAGCTGCAATGTCACCCCATTTATCAAATTCTAACATCCTTCTTCAATTTTGGATTGCATTTCTAATTTTACCTCATCAATATTTAGGGATTCCTCGACCTTCTTTCAAATTTCCTCTCCAAGTATTTTGGTAGATTCTTCATCCAAGYTCCTTGTTTCTTTTTTTATTTTGACCATCCTTCTTTTCTTCTTTTAGTCTCTTGACCTCATCCAATAGTTTTTTTATTATGGTTTCTCAATCTGCCTATTTATTCATCTTTATTTTTCAATTCTTCCTTTGACTAATCATTTTCCCACTTTGTTTTTCTACTCTTTTTCTTGATTTAACTTCTTAACCTCCTTAATGAGTTATTTATCAAGAGATTGCATCTTGACGAACTCATCATTTTTATTTGTAATATATTTTATTGGCTCTTCATTATCCTTTTGCAATTTGGAGACATTTTCTTTTGATTCCTTTAATTCAACTTGAATTTTATGCATCTCCTCCATTTTTTTATCCTTGACCCTGTTATCATCATAACAATTTTCAGATAGGATCCAAGTTTCAAAAATTTAGCGAAGAGCTACATCGTTGTGGGAACATGATAGTTTGGGGGACCATACTACATCTAGCGACACATGGACAAATATAGCGGAGGTGCGAAAGGTAGGACCCGGTGGACCGTCGATTTTGAAGTGGCCCAGATCAACGACCGAGACCCATATCGGGTGGCGAAATAGCACAAAGTTTAATTATATGAAGGCGGGTCGAGGAAAACTACCAGGGTTTCATTCATGGATGCATGGCACCCTCAGAGGTACATCGGGGCAAAAATAGGTCTACCTAAAACCATTTTCTCCAACCCCCGATATTAAAAGTTGATGGGACCCGATGGACCGTCGATCATGAAGCAGCGCAAATCAACGGCTAAGGCACATATTGGGCAATGAAGCGGCGTGGAGGATAATTATTTAAAGGCAGGCTAGGGAAAACTACTATGGTTTCATTCGTGGGCATGGCATCATTAGAAGTACATCACGATGAAAAGTGGTTTATTCAAAACAAAGCTATGCAAATGGAGCACATTATACAGGAGTTTAAAGACACATTTGAACAATTGTTTGTCAAGGGCCTCCCACCCTTTTGGGATGGAAAAGGTTCATTATACAATCAAGAAGACTACAATTCTCTCCTCATTCAGNTTTCTGAATTTATTGAACCATATTCTACATCACTGCTTACCCATGCTAATGAAAGCAATAGGATATGGCATGAAATGTTCGGGCATTTAAATTTTATATATATGCAACAACTTAGAGAGTAGGTAATGGTTGATGGTCTACCTGCCATCCACTTCTCCAAAGGAATTTGTGAGGGATGTGTTATTCGAAAACACCCCCAAGAGAAATTTGACAAAGGAAAGACTTAGAAGGCTTCCTTTCCTTTAGATATCATCCATAGGGACCTCATGGGCCCTCTTCCGCATCCATTAGTCAATAAAGCAAGGTACATGCTCATTTTTGTTGATGATTTCTCACGCTTCACATGGATTTTCTTTCTCAAGAAAAAATCAAAGGCCTTTCAACCCCTCAAATATTTCAAAGGCCTTGCTGAGACACAATCAAGAAATAAAATCAAAGTCCTTCGAATAGATAACGGGGGAGATTATGTCAACCATGAGATACAAAATCTTTGTCATGAGGTTGGGATTCAGTTGTAGCACATGGTTCCTTATACTCCACAAAAAAACGGAGTTGTTGAGACGAAAAATAGATCTCTAAAAGAGATGGCATCTTGCATGCTACATGCAAAGTCACTTCCACATAGATTATGGTCTGAAGCACTTAATTGTGTAGCTTACAGCCAACACATATATCCCCATAGATATGTCAAGGATAAGACCCCCTACAAGTCTTGGAGAGGCCCCAAACCGGAAGTGACCCACTTTCGTATTTTTGGTTCACATACATGGGCCAGGATTTCCTCTGAGAAGAGGAAGGCACTTGATATTCAAACCACAGAGTGTATCTTTGTTGGATACCCCGACGATGTGAAGGGATACAGACTCATTGATATTTCCTTGGACCGGCTCATCATTGAGCGAAGTGTCCAATTCAAGGAAAGTATCTCGCATGTACCTCAGCAACCGCATGTAGACACTTTTGTTCTTCCACCTGTCAGAGATGATGAGCATGCACATGTCGAATCTTCTTCAGATGAAAGTTTTGATTCATATGATTCAGATGATCCAGATACAGATTTGGTATAGTCAGATGAAGATTCAGTGCATGTAGATGCATATGCATATGCATATGTAGAGCCAGAGCAGAGGCCCAAGTGGTCCAAGACTACTCTTTAGGATGCAGGAGATATTTTTGGGGATCCAGTTGATACTAGGAGGACTCGATCTGCTTTCAAGGAGCCTCCTCTTGCACTCACTTCCAATAAATTGATTCCACTTGGGCATATTTTCTTGGTTCAATCTTCAGATCCACAGTCCCATGGTCAGGCTGCAAGAAATCCCTTTTGGGAATCTGTTATTTAGAAGGAGTACAAATCCCTCCTCGAGAACTAGACATGGGATATGGTTCCCCTTCCTTCAAGAAGGAAAATTTTCAAGTGAATATGGGTCTATAGGACCAAGAGCGTAGTGGATGGACATGTTAGCAGATACAAAGCCAGGCTAGTTTCCAAAGGATTTCAGCAGGTGCATAGCATTTCCTATGATGAGACATTCGCTCCAGTAGCAAAGATGGATTCCATATGTTTGGCACTTTCCATTGTGGCAGCCAAGGGATGGGAAGTCCATTAGATGGACATGAAGAATGCATTTCTTCACAACGATCTCTCTGAGGAGATCTATATGGAGTAGCCCCAAGGATTTATTCAGGATTCATCTTTGGTTTGTCGACCGAATACGTCTCTTTATGGCCTCAAGTAGGCTCCGAGGGAAAGGTATTCCAGGATGGACTCCTACATATTGTCACAGAACTTTGTACGTTGTAAGTCAAACTCGATTGTTTACATGCTCAGGACGATTGATTCACTTCTACTCCTAGTTCTGTATGTTGATGATGTGTTGATCACTGGTTGTTCCACTTCAATGATTGTTGCAATCAAGAGGATTCAGTTGCCATGTTCTTGATGATGGACATGAGGTCCCTTTACTATTAGGCTAACCCTATTACATATATATTTACACATTACATGTACATTTATCCCCATATATTCCCCCCCTTGGGTTCACAACATACACATGTAACCCCATATCTACCCCATTGGGTTATAACAGAGTACACTCCTTCAAAAAGATGTGTCCTCAAAGCTTTTCAATTAAAGGCTTCACGTGTGATGAGACCAAGTAACATGATTTTCTTATATTATTGATTTCTTCATTCCATAAATGATGATTTATCCATCTAAAATCAATTTTTTTTGTCTTAATCCTTGATGTCTAGTTGTTGCATAATTTTATTTCCTTTGATTCCATGTATTTTTTTTGTAACTTCTCCAATTTGTAATGGTTGTTGGTCTCTAATAATATCTGGTTGAAGATTGGTTTTGTGATGCCTTATTCCATGAATATTGACAAGTATTACATCTTCTTCCTTGATAATGGTTATATCGAACTTCTTATCTTCCTTGAAATGTTTCATGGTAATGAGGGTGTCGACATGGTTCCCCTTTTGACAGTTTTTTTTCACTTTGCATGTGCATTTCATCTATATTATTTTTAGAGACAATGGAATCCTCTATCTTCCTTGCTTTCTCTTTGATTGTTATAGCCTTCGAGATAATACCATCATATTTGGCACGTACATTCTCTATATGGAGTTCAACTTCTCCAAGTATCTTCTAGTGACCTTCTTGAATCTTGTCTTCTTTCTCCTTTTGAAGCTGCAATGTCACCCCATTTATCAAATTCTGACATCCTTCTTCAATTTTGGATTGCATTTCTAATTTTACCTCATCAATATTTAGGGATTCCTCGACCTTCTTTCAAATTTCCTCTCCAAGTATTTTGGTAGATTCTTCATCCAAGCTCCTTGTTTCTTTTTTATTTTGACCATCCTTCTTTTCTTCTTTTAGTCTCTTGACCTCATCCAATAGTTTTTTTATTATGGTTTCTCAATCTGCCTATTTATTCATCTTTATTTTTCAATTCTTCCTTTGACTAATCATTTTCCCACTTTGTTTTTCTACTCTTTTTCTTGATTTAACTTCTTAACCTCCTTAATGAGTTATTTATCAAGAGATTGCATCTTGACGAACTCATCATTTTTATTTGTAATATATTTTATTGGCTCTTCATTATCCTTTTGCAATTTGGAGACATTTTCTTTTGATTCCTTTAATTCAACTTGAATTTTATGCATCTCCTCCATTTTTTTATCCTTGACCCTGTTATCATCATAACAATTTTCAGATAGGATCCAAGTTTCAAAAATTTAGCGAAGAGCTACATCGTTGTGGGAACATGATAGTTTGGGGGACCATACTACATCTAGCGACACATGGACAAATATAGCGGAGGTGCGAAAGGTAGGACCCGGTGGACCGTCGATTTTGAAGTGGCCCAGATCAACGACCGAGACCCATATCGGGTGGCGAAATAGCACAAAGTTTAATTATATGAAGGCGGGTCGAGGAAAACTACCAGGGTTTCATTCATGGATGCATGGCACCCTCAGAGGTACATCGGGGCAAAAATAGGTCTACCTAAAACCATTTTCTCCAACCCCCGATATTAAAAGTTGATGGGACCCGATGGACCGTCGATCATGAAGCAGCGCAAATCAACGGCTAAGGCACATATTGGGCAATGAAGCGGCGTGGAGGATAATTATTTAAAGGCAGGCTAGGGAAAACTACTATGGTTTCATTCGTGGGCATGGCATCATTAGAAGTACATCACGATGAAAAGTGGTTTATTCAAAACAAAGCTATGCAAATGGAGCACATTATACAGGAGTTTAAAGACACATTTGAACAATTGTTTGTCAAGGGCCTCCCACCCTTTTGGGATGGAAAAGGTTCATTATACAATCAAGAAGACTACAATTCTCTCCTCATTCAGTGTAGGATGGACCATTCCAAATTTGAAGCTATGGAGGAAAGTCTGAAAGGCCCAAGTTTGGTAGAGTATTTGGCCACAGACTTTGAAATTTTGAATCAAATTAAAACATTGAAGATTGGCCTATCGATTATGTCCTACGCCATGTGCATTGACCTAGAGATTTTGATTAAGGAGATGATGGATTATGATATTCCTTCTGACTCACAATGGAAGGAAATAGTGCAGCTGGGAAAAACGAAATGCAGTTTTCCTGGGACCAGTAAGTGACCTCCAGGTGTCACCAAACTAGCAAGTTCGACATAAGATCAGAACAAGCCAGATGTCGTAAAGGAAGATGAGCAATCAGAGAAATTTGTTCCTAGTTTTGAAATGTCTTTTGAGTAATCATTGTAAATCGGTTCATAGACTGAGACTATGAGTTGAAATTACTATAATTAGTTTTAGAAGCTGAAACATTTTAGTTTCAGCCATTGTAATTGAATTGTATAANTACATCTAGCGGCACATGGACAAATATAGCGGAGGCACGAAAGGTAGGACCCGATGGACCGTCGATTTTGAAGCGGCCCAGATCAACGGCCGAGACCCATATCGGGTGGCGAAATAGCACAAAGTTTAATTATATGAAGGCGGGTCGAGGAAAACTACCACGGTTTCATTCATGGATGCATGGCGCCCTCAGAGGTACATCGGGGCAAAAATAGGTCTACCTAAAACCATTTTCTCCAACCCCCTATATTAAAATTTGATGGGACCCGATGGACCGTCGATCATGAAGCAGCCCAAATCAACGGCTAAGGCACATATCGGGCAATGAAGCGGCATGGAGGATAATTATTTAAAGGCAGGCCAGGGAAAACTACTATGGTTTCATTCGTGGGCATGGCATCATTAGAAGTACATCATGATGAAAAGTAGTTTATTCAAAACAAAGCTATGCAAATGGAGCACAGTATACAGGAGTTTAAAGACACATTTGAACAATTGTTTGTCAAGGGCCTCCCACCCTTTTGGGATGGAAAAGGTTCATTATACAATCAAGAAGACTACAATTCTCTCCTCATTCAGTGTAGGATGGACCATTCCAAATTTGAAGCTATGGAGGAAAGTCTGAAAGGCCCAAGTTTGGTAGAGTATTTGGCCACAGACTTTGAAATTTTGAATCAAATTAAAACATTGAAGATTGGCCTATCGATTATGTCCTACGCCATGTGCATTGACCTGGAGATTTTGATTAAGGAGATGATAGATTACGATATTCCTTCTGACTCACAATGGAAGGAAATAGTGTGACTGGGAAAAACGAAATGCAGTTTTCCTAGGACCAGTAAGTGACCTCCAGGTGTCACCAAACTAGCAAGTTCGACATAAGATCAGAACAAGCCAGATGTCGTAAAGGAAGATGAGCAATCAGATAAATTTGTTCCTAGTTTTGAAATGTATTTTGAGTAATCATTGTAAATCGGTTCATAGACTGAGACTATGAGTTGAAATTACTATAATTAGTTTTAGAAGCTGAAACATTTTAGTTTCAGCCATTGTAATTGAATTGTATAAACACTGGGGCATTTGAATGAATTAATGTTGGGAGAAGTGCAAGGGCACCTTTTGGCTGTTGTGAACTCTATTGTAATTTTTTGAAGCTGAATTGAATATATATGCAGAAGCTCATTAAATATCTATGAAAAGATTCTATTGGTGGTGATATGAGCTTTTTCTTCCTTTATTGTATGCATTTCCTGTGATATTTATTTCCATTTGCATTTTCTTCTATTTAAATTGGATAGTTAAAGGCCCAGAATTTGTCTTGAGACGCTCTTGGTTTAAGCAATTTGAACTGCGTACTTCTCTTCTTAACTAATTCATAATTCATTTTAGTAATGCTCCGATGCAGTTATTTGTTTTCTCTATCTTCTTACACTCTACTTATATTCAAATATAACTCAGATTCATCACCTCATTTAGCCTTTATCCTCTGAAGATTCTATCGGCTGATCATAATTTTCTTTCACTTTTAGAATTGTGACTCCATAGCCCTGAGTGTTCCTCCCCTTCCTTGCCAGCAACTTTATTAAAAACCCTCAAAACAAACCAAATCTAGCCATTGATTATCAAAGAAATACCCAGTGACACAAGAGAGCCCTCTCTAAGTTGAGTAGGCTAGTTCCCAACTCTAAATTAGGTTGAAACAATTACCTCTGTCATTTTTCTTATCAGCCGGAAAAAATTTACAGAGTGCTAACATTCTGGCGCCGTTGTTGGGGACGAAATTGAAAAATCTTCTCTGGAAAAATGACTTAAAGATTTAGTTTGATCCCTGAGGGTGACAGTGGATCAGATACCTTATTGTATGAGATTATGTTTACCCTGGAGACTCCATTACTCATAGACCATTTGCACCACACCATGTGAGATAGAAATCTTGGCTCCTAAGAAAATCCACACCAGGAGCAATCCAGACCCAGAAGCTACAATCCATGTGTCTGACCCTGGAAAGCTTGTATGTAAAAGAAAATAAAATCCAATAACCCCAGTGTTGCGTCTAGACCGATATCTATCTTTTCCCAAGGACGGATTGACTAGCATTGAAGACCTTGAGTTTGACGTGAAATTTGAACAATCCTTGCTCATAACTAAATCTGAATCTCGTTTGAACGAGACCATCTTTGACGAAAAGAGATTCCAAGATTTAATTCTAGATGCATCTACCAAGCCTTTAGTGATCCCCGCTCTGAACCAATAGCCACTCTAACCCCTCACAACAGTTATGGCAACCATATTTTCTCCCCTCATACTGCCTGCTCAACTACATGATTTGCCTCAAGATTACAACCTAAGGATCAAACTATATGATGTTGAAGGTAACATATCAACCCAAAATCATCTAGACTGGTTTAATGATTTCATAGACTTAGAAGAGGTGGAATTTGAAGATGTGAAGATGAGCTTGTTTACACAAAGTATTGCAAGAGATGTGAGGAAGTGATTCAAATCCCTTCCACCAGGTAGTATCGCGTATTTCGAAGCCTTTGAAACAAGCTTCATTGCAAAATGGGGGGATAAGAAAAACCCCCTTCAGTTGTTGACCTAGTACAACAACATTAAGAGATCACTTGACAAAACAGTGCAGGAGTTTTTGGCCAGATTCATGAAGGTCTATAATACAATTCCTGCCGAGCCAAACCCCCCCCTAGAGCTGATTAGCTTAGGTATGTTGATTCTTTTGAAAGTGACTTTGCTTTATTATTAAGAGAATGAAGATCTACCACATTGGATGATATGATGAACGATGCCATAGAGGTTGAAGTGAACCTAATGGCTTCAGGGAAGATGAAAACTAATGCTAGAAGGGACACAAACAGAGCTCGGGATAAAGCACAGCCTTCAACATCACAAACATCAGAGGAAATATTTGAAGCAATTATGATAAACATGGAGCAGATGATGGAAAGAATGGCTCTAGGAAATAGGCCTAACCCCAAAGAACAGGTTGATGGTCCACTCAAAAATTCAAGAAGACCAACTATTCCATAGATTAGGCAAAGAGAGCAGAGAAATCAGGGGAATCAGACAAATCAAGGAGATCAGGAGAATCTTGGAAACCAGGCAAATCATGGAAACAAAGGAAATCAAGGGGAACAACAAATCAGACCTCCTTTCCAAAATAATTATGTGAATGAGGATTATGATGGATATTTTGAAGAGAACATGAACTGTTGTGATGATAAAGAAATAGAGGTATTTTTGACCAAAGAAGAACACGACCAGTTCATGGATGCAAGTGAGATATTTTTGCAATATGAAGAAGAAAGGGTATCAGTAGAAATGGAATATTATGAGACTGGATTGCAAAATGCCATCATGCAATTCCAAAGGCAGTATAACCTTCGAAATCAAAAATTACCTCCAAACCCTCCAAATGGTAACCCTCCAAGGGGGAATCCCACAAAAGAAGCTAAGAATAACATACCTTCTTCTACTGCAAAAGATTCAACTATAAAGGACTCCATTGCGAAATTTTTTGCTGCAAAGGATATTGTGGAAAAGGGGAAGCAGAAAAAAGAACCTTAGAAGAAATTATTGACTAGGAAAGAAATGTTCACCAAAGAGGTAGAGAAAACTTCATCCTCTTTTGATTTCAAAAGTGATATGGCTAAGATAAAAATTCCGGTACCATTTAATGAATTGATCAAGAATAGTGAGTATAGAAAGCAGATCATCAAAGTGTTGAAACAAAACAAACTTATGATACCCTGAATATACAAGATGATCACCTAGCCATCTTATTTGGCCCATGCATGGAGGAAAATGGTGATACTGAAGAAGTGCTTCCTTTCTATGTTAGTCTAAAAATCCATGACATGAATCTTCACAATGTTATGCTGGATTATGGGGTGTCTCACAACCTGATGCCCAAAGTGGTCATGGACTAGTTGGGCCTTGATGTCACAAGACCTTATAAAGATTTGTTCTCCTTCGGTTAAAGAAAAGTGAAATGCCTTGGCCTGATCAAGGATCTGGTGGTGTCTTTGGCACAAATCCCAGCAAATAATATGGTGATGGATGTAGTAGTAGCTGATATCCCTCCAAAATTTGGCATTTTGTTGTCCAGGTCATGAGCTGCAAAATTAAAAGGAACCCTCCAGATGGACATTTATTATGCCACTATTCTTGTCTTTGGTCAAGACAGAAGACTGTATAGAGAATTTTTACTTAAATACATGGTCAGCAACAAATCACAGCCTAGAAATCATCCTATCTATTCAATGGAAACTAAGTTGGGATCTTCCATTTTCTTCAATGACCTGTGTTTTGAACAAAAGGAAACAGAAATCATTATAGACAATCAAGACAAGCCTGACCAACAGATAGAAGAGTTTTTAGAGCAGCAAGATGATGCAGAGGACCAGATATGGAAGATGAGTTTTGATGGGGCTGTCTCTAGAGAAGGAGCGGGAGTTGGCATTTGGATTTATCATCCCAAAGGAGACTCAAAATTATGTTCTTACAAACTGGTTTTTGAATGCACAAATAACATGGTCGAATACGAAGCATCAATATTGGGATTGAAAGTTTTGGAAGAATTGGGTGCCAAAAGAATTGTTGTACATGGAGATTTTGAACTAATTATAAATCAAATCAAAGGCATCTACCAAGAAAAACATCCCAGGTTGAGGGATTATAAGAATCTAGTACTAGAACTCCTTGAGAAGTTTCCAGAATGCAACCTTTCAGCAATTCCAAGAGAACAGAATCAGGTTGTTGATGCCTTGGCTACTTTAGCAGCGGTTTTCAAAGTTCTGATTTTCCCTGAAAAAAGATACAAGGTTGAGGTAAAGTACAGGCCAGCAGTACCAGACAATATGAAGCACTGACAAGTTTTCAAAAATGACAAACAGATAGAAAGCTTCCTCAAAATGGAGAATGAGTTCAAAAATTTAAACATTGATGATGAATACTGTGATAATGAGGTGGATGCAACTGCTTTCACAAAAGAAGGATACTTTGACCATCAAATTGTTGGAAGAGATATCGTTCAGCTAAAGAGTAACATCATCCCCAAGGGCCTGGTACCATTAGAGAAANTTTTGAGTAATCATTGTAAATCGGTTCATAGACTGAGACTATGAGTTGAAATTACTATAATTAGTTTTAGAAGCTGAAACATTTTAGTTTCAGCCATTGTAATTGAATTGTATAAACACTGGGGCATTTGAATGAATTAATGTTGGGAGAAGTGCAAGGGCACCTTTTGGCTGTTGTGAACTCTATTGTAATTTTTTGAAGCTGAATTGAATATATATGCAGAAGCTCATTAAATATCTATGAAAAGATTCTATTGGTGGTGATATGAGCTTTTTCTTCCTTTATTGTATGCATTTCCTGTGATATTTATTTCCATTTGCATTTTCTTCTATTTAAATTGGATAGTTAAAGGCCCAGAATTTGTCTTGAGACGCTCTTGGTTTAAGCAATTTGAACTGCGTACTTCTCTTCTTAACTAATTCATAATTCATTTTAGTAATGCTCCGATGCAGTTATTTGTTTTCTCTATCTTCTTACACTCTACTTATATTCAAATATAACTCAGATTCATCACCTCATTTAGCCTTTATCCTCTGAAGATTCTATCGGCTGATCATAATTTTCTTTCACTTTTAGAATTGTGACTCCATAGCCCTGAGTGTTCCTCCCCTTCCTTGCCAGCAACTTTATTAAAAACCCTCAAAACAAACCAAATCTAGCCATTGATTATCAAAGAAATACCCAGTGACACAAGAGAGCCCTCTCTAAGTTGAGTAGGCTAGTTCCCAACTCTAAATTAGGTTGAAACAATTACCTCTGTCATTTTTCTTATCAGCCGGAAAAAATTTACAGAGTGCTAACATTCTGGCGCCGTTGTTGGGGACGAAATTGAAAAATCTTCTCTGGAAAAATGACTTAAAGATTTAGTTTGATCCCTGAGGGTGACAGTGGATCAGATACCTTATTGTATGAGATTATGTTTACCCTGGAGACTCCATTACTCATAGACCATTTGCACCACACCATGTGAGATAGAAATCTTGGCTCCTAAGAAAATCCACACCAGGAGCAATCCAGACCCAGAAGCTACAATCCATGTGTCTGACCCTGGAAAGCTTGTATGTAAAAGAAAATAAAATCCAATAACCCCAGTGTTGCGTCTAGACCGATATCTATCTTTTCCCAAGGACGGATTGACTAGCATTGAAGACCTTGAGTTTGACGTGAAATTTGAACAATCCTTGCTCATAACTAAATCTGAATCTCGTTTGAACGAGACCATCTTTGACGAAAAGAGATTCCAAGATTTAATTCTAGATGCATCTACCAAGCCTTTAGTGATCCCCGCTCTGAACCAATAGCCACTCTAACCCCTCACAACAGTTATGGCAACCATATTTTCTCCCCTCATACTGCCTGCTCAACTACATGATTTGCCTCAAGATTACAACCTAAGGATCAAACTATATGATGTTGAAGGTAACATATCAACCCAAAATCATCTAGACTGGTTTAATGATTTCATAGACTTAGAAGAGGTGGAATTTGAAGATGTGAAGATGAGCTTGTTTACACAAAGTATTGCAAGAGATGTGAGGAAGTGATTCAAATCCCTTCCACCAGGTAGTATCGCGTATTTCGAAGCCTTTGAAACAAGCTTCATTGCAAAATGGGGGGATAAGAAAAACCCCCTTCAGTTGTTGACCTAGTACAACAACATTAAGAGATCACTTGACAAAACAGTGCAGGAGTTTTTGGCCAGATTCATGAAGGTCTATAATACAATTCCTGCCGAGCCAAACCCCCCCCTAGAGCTGATTAGCTTAGGTATGTTGATTCTTTTGAAAGTGACTTTGCTTTATTATTAAGAGAATGAAGATCTACCACATTGGATGATATGATGAACGATGCCATAGAGGTTGAAGTGAACCTAATGGCTTCAGGGAAGATGAAAACTAATGCTAGAAGGGACACAAACAGAGCTCGGGATAAAGCACAGCCTTCAACATCACAAACATCAGAGGAAATATTTGAAGCAATTATGATAAACATGGAGCAGATGATGGAAAGAATGGCTCTAGGAAATAGGCCTAACCCCAAAGAACAGGTTGATGGTCCACTCAAAAATTCAAGAAGACCAACTATTCCATAGATTAGGCAAAGAGAGCAGAGAAATCAGGGGAATCAGACAAATCAAGGAGATCAGGAGAATCTTGGAAACCAGGCAAATCATGGAAACAAAGGAAATCAAGGGGAACAACAAATCAGACCTCCTTTCCAAAATAATTATGTGAATGAGGATTATGATGGATATTTTGAAGAGAACATGAACTGTTGTGATGATAAAGAAATAGAGGTATTTTTGACCAAAGAAGAACACGACCAGTTCATGGATGCAAGTGAGATATTTTTGCAATATGAAGAAGAAAGGGTATCAGTAGAAATGGAATATTATGAGACTGGATTGCAAAATGCCATCATGCAATTCCAAAGGCAGTATAACCTTCGAAATCAAAAATTACCTCCAAACCCTCCAAATGGTAACCCTCCAAGGGGGAATCCCACAAAAGAAGCTAAGAATAACATACCTTCTTCTACTGCAAAAGATTCAACTATAAAGGACTCCATTGCGAAATTTTTTGCTGCAAAGGATATTGTGGAAAAGGGGAAGCAGAAAAAAGAACCTTAGAAGAAATTATTGACTAGGAAAGAAATGTTCACCAAAGAGGTAGAGAAAACTTCATCCTCTTTTGATTTCAAAAGTGATATGGCTAAGATAAAAATTCCGGTACCATTTAATGAATTGATCAAGAATAGTGAGTATAGAAAGCAGATCATCAAAGTGTTGAAACAAAACAAACTTATGATACCCTGAATATACAAGATGATCACCTAGCCATCTTATTTGGCCCATGCATGGAGGAAAATGGTGATACTGAAGAAGTGCTTCCTTTCTATGTTAGTCTAAAAATCCATGACATGAATCTTCACAATGTTATGCTGGATTATGGGGTGTCTCACAACCTGATGCCCAAAGTGGTCATGGACTAGTTGGGCCTTGATGTCACAAGACCTTATAAAGATTTGTTCTCCTTCGGTTAAAGAAAAGTGAAATGCCTTGGCCTGATCAAGGATCTGGTGGTGTCTTTGGCACAAATCCCAGCAAATAATATGGTGATGGATGTAGTAGTAGCTGATATCCCTCCAAAATTTGGCATTTTGTTGTCCAGGTCATGAGCTGCAAAATTAAAAGGAACCCTCCAGATGGACATTTATTATGCCACTATTCTTGTCTTTGGTCAAGACAGAAGACTGTATAGAGAATTTTTACTTAAATACATGGTCAGCAACAAATCACAGCCTAGAAATCATCCTATCTATTCAATGGAAACTAAGTTGGGATCTTCCATTTTCTTCAATGACCTGTGTTTTGAACAAAAGGAAACAGAAATCATTATAGACAATCAAGACAAGCCTGACCAACAGATAGAAGAGTTTTTAGAGCAGCAAGATGATGCAGAGGACCAGATATGGAAGATGAGTTTTGATGGGGCTGTCTCTAGAGAAGGAGCGGGAGTTGGCATTTGGATTTATCATCCCAAAGGAGACTCAAAATTATGTTCTTACAAACTGGTTTTTGAATGCACAAATAACATGGTCGAATACGAAGCATCAATATTGGGATTGAAAGTTTTGGAAGAATTGGGTGCCAAAAGAATTGTTGTACATGGATATTTTGAACTAGTTATAAATCAAATCAAAGGCATCTACCAAGAAAAACATCCCAGGTTAAGGGATTATAAGAATCTGGTACTAGAACTCCTTGAGAAGTTTCCAGAATGCAACCTTTCAGCAATTCCAAGAGAACAGAATCAGGTTGTTGATGTCTTGGCTACTTTAGCAGCAGTTTTCAAAGTTCTGATTTTCCCTGAAAAAAGATACAAGGTTGAGGTAAAGTACAAGCCAGCAGTACCAGACAATATGAAGCACTGACAAGTTTTCGAAAATGACAAACAGATAGAAAGCTTCCTCAAAATGGAGAATGAGTTCAAAAATTTAAACATTGATGATGAATATTGTGATAATGAGGTGGATGCAACTGCTTTCACAAAATAAGGATACTTTGACCATCAGATTGTTGGAAGAGATATCGTTCAGCTAAAGAGTAACATCATCCCCAAGGGCCTGGTACCATTAGAGAAACTTTTTGATAATAATGGTGTAGCCAGAAGTCCGAAGATCACAGTAAATGAAGGGGATGTGAAATATTGAAATATTGGGACTCCAGAGGATCCAAAGATCGTGAAGCTGTCTAGAAATCTCAACCCTAAAGTCAAAGAGAGGTATGTCAAATTAATGAAAGAATTCCCTTATGTTTTTGCTTGGATCTATGATGATTTGAAAGTCTATGATACCAGTATAATCCAACATGTTATCCCAATCAAAGAAGATCACAATCCATTCAAAAAAAAATTAAGAAGAATAAACCCTTTTTTGTTACCATTGATAGAAAAGGAAGTAAAGCAACTATTTGAAGCCAAAATCATAGTGTCCCTGAGGTTTTCCAAATGGGTGGAAAATCTAGTACCGGTCTGGAAAAAGAGTGGAGAAATTAGGTTGTGTGTAGACTTCAAGAATCTAAATAAGGTGTATATAAAGGACAACTATCCATTGCCTGAAATGGATCACATTTTACAGAAGGTAGTGGGGTCTCAAAATATGTCAATGTTAGATGGTTTCTCTGGGTATGGTCAGATTATGGTGCACCCTGATGACTAGGAAAAGATGGCATTTACCACACCATGGGAAACATTTATGTATGCCAAGATGTCATTTGGGCTTATGAATGTAGGTGCAACATTTCAAAGATTTATGGATATATCTTTTGCTGACGAAAAGGATAAATTCATTGTTATGTACCTTGATGACATCACTATGTATTCTACCTCAAATGAAGAACACCTCAAACATCTCGGGAGGGCATTTCAAAAATGCAGAAAGTCCAGGATCTCTTTGAATCCTAAAAAGTCAAATTTCTCCATGGAAGAAGGAAAGTTGTTGGGTCACATCATTTAGAAAGAGGGGATAAAGGTAGACCCCAATAGAGTTGAGGGGATCTTGAAAATTGGCATACCCAGAAGAAAAAAGGAGGTACAATCTTTCCTGGGCAAAGTGAATTTTCTGAGGAGATTCATCCCTAATTTAGCTGAAATTGGAAAACATATCACAAATATACTTAAGAAAGGAAATGAAATAAAATGGATTCCTGAGGCTAAAAAATATTTTTAAGACATCAAGGTGCATTGACAAGGGCTCTTGTACTGGCTAGTCCAAATTTTGAGAAAGATTTCATATTGTTCTCCTTCACCTCATAACACACAATTGTTGGTGTTTTACTCCAGAAAGATGACAAAAATTTTGAGAAGCCCATAGCATACTATAGTAAGACATTGAGGGATGCTCCTTTAAAATATGACATCATGGAGAAGAAAGCATATGCTCTGGTCAAATATTTGAAAGAATTCAGAGTCTACATCCTACATTCTCACACCATTTCTTATGTGCCATGTAGCTCAGTAAAAGACATCTTGACTCAGCCTGATCTGAAGGAAAGAGGGGAATATGGATTGCAGTACTATTAGAATATGATCTTGAGATCAAACCCATGAAGTTGATCAAAGGAGAAGGACTGGAAAATTCGATGGCATAGACCAACTATGAACTTTTGGGAATAAACTTTATTGCAGATCTGTCAGACAGTGCAGTAGAAGAGGAAAAGGTGACTCCACAAATATCCCAGAAATTTCTTGACTCTGCATGGTATGCAGATATCATCTTTGTGCTGAAAATTTTGCAAGATCCTCCTGAATTTAGTAAGACAAAAGCCATATTCTTGAAATTGAAGGCAACAAAATTTTGTATAGTGAATGAATCGTTGTACTGGAAATATCCAGGAGGGATTTTATTGAGTTGTTTGATAGAAGGAGAAGCAGAGAAAACCATCAGAGAGTTCCATAAAGGTGACTGTGGAGGTCATCATTATTGGAAAAAAATTGTGCATAAAATTTTGAGAGCTGGATTTTATTGGCCTAGAATTTTTCCCGACATTTATAAAGAATTTTCAAAGTTCCATGAATGTCAAATATTCGATGGGAAAGGAAAATTGCAATCTCTGCCTTTAAAACCCATTTCATTGGAGGATCCTTTCAGACAGTGGGGCCTTGATTTTATAGGGTAAATACATCCACAATACTCAACCCAACACAAATGGATCTTGACAGTGACAGATTATTTCACTAAGTAGATTGGGGCAGTTCCCACTAGGCGGGCTACAGATGATGTTATCATTCGATTTTTAGAGGATAATATTATGTCTAGATTCATATGCCTGATCAAGATTATAACAGACAATGCAACGGCTTTCAAGTCTAAGAAATTGGAGAAATTCTGCAGTGATTACAACATCACCCTTGGTCATTCTACATCATACTACCCTCAAGGGAATGGGTTGGTTGAGTTTTTGAATAAAATCTTAGTCAGAATCATCAAAAAATTGCTTCAAGAAAATAAAAAGGCATGGCACCAAAATCTCATCCATACACTATGGGCTAACAAAATATCCCCAAAGAGATCCATTGCCACATCCCTTTTCCAGATCGTCTATGGAACTAAAGCAATTTTTCCTACTGCATTAGGGTTGCAAGTAATGAAGTTGTTATAGGAGCAGGAAGCAGAAGCAAACGTCAATCGAAGAAGAGGTGATGAGTTGATCAATGTACAACAATTTAGGGAAAGGCCTTCAATAATGCTCAGCTTTGTCATGACAAGATCAAAGAGGCTTTTGACAAACATACTAAGGTGGATGACTTTGAACCAGGAGACTGGGTACTAAAATGGGATGCTAGAAATGAAGAAAAGGGAAACATGGGAAATTTGATCACCTATGGCTGGGGCCATTCAAAATTGCAGCTTACCGTGGGAGCAATGCCTACTTGTTACAGGAGAGTAATGGAGAGCTTCCTGGAGGAGGGCATGTGAATGGAAGGTTCCTCAAGCATTACATTTTTTAAACATCATCACCCCTTCCATTCATTGTACATAATCATTTTATGTTTTTCTTTGCGCATGAAAAAGTTGGAATAAAAACAGCATGGTTGAAGCCCGAGGTGAAGGCCCTGAGCTATGTTGTGTAGATTTTAGGTTTTTGAATAAAGATTAATGGATTCATATCACACTAATAGATCTCAGCCCAATGGGTAGTCACTTATTCTTCAGTTCTTTGCTACCTCGCAGGGAGGATAGAATCCCAGTTGGAGTCTATGTTATCATCATAACAAATTTCAGATAGGATCCAAGTTTTGAAAATTTAGCGAAGAGTTGCATCGTTGTGGGAATGTGATAGTTTGGGGGACCGGGCTACATCTGGAGGCATATGGACAAATATAGCAGAGGCGCAAAAGGTAGGACCCACTGGACCGTCGATTTTGAAGCAGCCCAGATCAACGGTCAAGACCCATATCGGGTGGAGAAATAGCACAAAGTTTAATTATATGAAGGTGGGCTGGGGAAAACTATTATGGTTTCATTCGTGGACGCATGGCGCCCTCAGAGGTACATCAGGGAAAAAAGTGGTCTACCTAAAACTGTTTTCTCCAATCCCCAATATCGAAACTTGATGGGACCCGGCGGACCGTCGATCTTGAAGCAGCCCGGATCAACGACTAAGGCACATATCGGGCAATGAAGCAGTGCAGAGGATAATTATTCAAAGGNATGTTCTTACAAACTGGTTTTTGAATGCACAAATAACATGGTCGAATACGAAGCATCAATATTGGGATTGAAAGTTTTGGAAGAATTGGGTGCCAAAAGAATTGTTGTACATGGATATTTTGAACTAGTTATAAATCAAATCAAAGGCATCTACCAAGAAAAACATCCCAGGTTAAGGGATTATAAGAATCTGGTACTAGAACTCCTTGAGAAGTTTCCAGAATGCAACCTTTCAGCAATTCCAAGAGAACAGAATCAGGTTGTTGATGTCTTGGCTACTTTAGCAGCAGTTTTCAAAGTTCTGATTTTCCCTGAAAAAAGATACAAGGTTGAGGTAAAGTACAAGCCAGCAGTACCAGACAATATGAAGCACTGACAAGTTTTCGAAAATGACAAACAGATAGAAAGCTTCCTCAAAATGGAGAATGAGTTCAAAAATTTAAACATTGATGATGAATATTGTGATAATGAGGTGGATGCAACTGCTTTCACAAAATAAGGATACTTTGACCATCAGATTGTTGGAAGAGATATCGTTCAGCTAAAGAGTAACATCATCCCCAAGGGCCTGGTACCATTAGAGAAACTTTTTGATAATAATGGTGTAGCCAGAAGTCCGAAGATCACAGTAAATGAAGGGGATGTGAAATATTGAAATATTGGGACTCCAGAGGATCCAAAGATCGTGAAGCTGTCTAGAAATCTCAACCCTAAAGTCAAAGAGAGGTATGTCAAATTAATGAAAGAATTCCCTTATGTTTTTGCTTGGATCTATGATGATTTGAAAGTCTATGATACCAGTATAATCCAACATGTTATCCCAATCAAAGAAGATCACAATCCATTCAAAAAAAAATTAAGAAGAATAAACCCTTTTTTGTTACCATTGATAGAAAAGGAAGTAAAGCAACTATTTGAAGCCAAAATCATAGTGTCCCTGAGGTTTTCCAAATGGGTGGAAAATCTAGTACCGGTCTGGAAAAAGAGTGGAGAAATTAGGTTGTGTGTAGACTTCAAGAATCTAAATAAGGTGTATATAAAGGACAACTATCCATTGCCTGAAATGGATCACATTTTACAGAAGGTAGTGGGGTCTCAAAATATGTCAATGTTAGATGGTTTCTCTGGGTATGGTCAGATTATGGTGCACCCTGATGACTAGGAAAAGATGGCATTTACCACACCATGGGAAACATTTATGTATGCCAAGATGTCATTTGGGCTTATGAATGTAGGTGCAACATTTCAAAGATTTATGGATATATCTTTTGCTGACGAAAAGGATAAATTCATTGTTATGTACCTTGATGACATCACTATGTATTCTACCTCAAATGAAGAACACCTCAAACATCTCGGGAGGGCATTTCAAAAATGCAGAAAGTCCAGGATCTCTTTGAATCCTAAAAAGTCAAATTTCTCCATGGAAGAAGGAAAGTTGTTGGGTCACATCATTTAGAAAGAGGGGATAAAGGTAGACCCCAATAGAGTTGAGGGGATCTTGAAAATTGGCATACCCAGAAGAAAAAAGGAGGTACAATCTTTCCTGGGCAAAGTGAATTTTCTGAGGAGATTCATCCCTAATTTAGCTGAAATTGGAAAACATATCACAAATATACTTAAGAAAGGAAATGAAATAAAATGGATTCCTGAGGCTAAAAAATATTTTTAAGACATCAAGGTGCATTGACAAGGGCTCTTGTACTGGCTAGTCCAAATTTTGAGAAAGATTTCATATTGTTCTCCTTCACCTCATAACACACAATTGTTGGTGTTTTACTCCAGAAAGATGACAAAAATTTTGAGAAGCCCATAGCATACTACAATAAGACATTGAGGGATGCTCCTTGAAAATATGACATCATGGAGAAGAAAGCATATGCTCTGGTCAAATATTTGAAAGAATTCAGAGTCTACATCCTACATTCTCACACCATTTCTTATGTGCCCAGTAGCTCAATAAAAGACATCTTGACTCAGCCTGATCCAAAGGAAAGAGGGGAATATGGATTGCAGTACTATTAGAATATGATCTTGAGATCAAACCCATGAAGTTGATCAAAGGACAAGGACTGGAAAATTCGATGGCATAGACCAACTGTGAACTTTTGGGAATAAACTTTATTGCAGATCTGTCAGACAGTGCAGTAGAAGAGGAAAAGGTGACTCCACAAATATCCCAGAAATTTCTTGACTCTGCATGGTATGAAGATATCATCTTTGTGCTGAAAATTTTGCAAGATCCTCCTGAATTTAGTAAGACAAAAGCCATATTCTTGAAATTGAAGGCAGCAAAATTGTGTATAGTGAATGAATCGTTGTACTGGAAAGATCCAGGAGGGATTTTATTGAGTTGTTTGATAGAAGGAGAAGCAGAGAAAACCATCAGAGAGTTCCATAAAGGTGACTGTGGAGGTCATCATTATTGGAAAAAAATTGTGCATAAAATTTTGAGAGCTGGATTTTATTGGCCTAGAATTTTTCCCGACATTTATAAAGAATTTTCAAAGTTCCATGAATGTCAAATATTCGATGGGAAAGGAAAATTGCAATCTCTGCCTTTAAAACCCATTTCATTGGAGGATCCTTTCAGACAGTGGGGCCTTGATTTTATAGGGTAAATACATCCACAATACTCAACCCAACACAAATGGATCTTGACAGTGACAGATTATTTCACTAAGTAGATTGGGGCAGTTCCCACTAGGCGGGCTACAGATGATGTTATCATTCGATTTTTAGAGGATAATATTATGTCTAGATTCATATGCCTGATCAAGATTATAACAGACAATGCAACGGCTTTCAAGTCTAAGAAATTGGAGAAATTCTGCAGTGATTACAACATCACCCTTGGTCATTCTACATCATACTACCCTCAAGGGAATGGGTTGGTTGAGTTTTTGAATAAAATCTTAGTCAGAATCATCAAAAAATTGCTTCAAGAAAATAAAAAGGCATGGCACCAAAATCTCATCCATACACTATGGGCTAACAAAATATCCCCAAAGAGATCCATTGCCACATCCCTTTTCCAGATCGTCTATGGAACTAAAGCAATTTTTCCTACTGCATTAGGGTTGCAAGTAATGAAGTTGTTATAGGAGCAGGAAGCAGAAGCAAACGTCAATCGAAGAAGAGGTGATGAGTTGATCAATGTACAACAATTTAGGGAAAGGCCTTCAATAATGCTCAGCTTTGTCATGACAAGATCAAAGAGGCTTTTGACAAACATACTAAGGTGGATGACTTTGAACCAGGAGACTGGGTACTAAAATGGGATGCTAGAAATGAAGAAAAGGGAAACATGGGAAATTTGATCACCTATGGCTGGGGCCATTCAAAATTGCAGCTTACCGTGGGAGCAATGCCTACTTGTTACAGGAGAGTAATGGAGAGCTTCCTGGAGGAGGGCATGTGAATGGAAGGTTCCTCAAGCATTACATTTTTTAAACATCATCACCCCTTCCATTCATTGTACATAATCATTTTATGTTTTTCTTTGCGCATGAAAAAGTTGGAATAAAAACAGCATGGTTGAAGCCCGAGGTGAAGGCCCTGAGCTATGTTGTGTAGATTTTAGGTTTTTGAATAAAGATTAATGGATTCATATCACACTAATAGATCTCAGCCCAATGGGTAGTCACTTATTCTTCAGTTCTTTGCTACCTCGCAGGGAGGATAGAATCCCAGTTGGAGTCTATGTTATCATCATAACAAATTTCAGATAGGATCCAAGTTTTGAAAATTTAGCGAAGAGTTGCATCGTTGTGGGAATGTGATAGTTTGGGGGACCGGGCTACATCTGGAGGCATATGGACAAATATAGCAGAGGCGCAAAAGGTAGGACCCACTGGACCGTCGATTTTGAAGCAGCCCAGATCAACGGTCAAGACCCATATCGGGTGGAGAAATAGCACAAAGTTTAATTATATGAAGGTGGGCTGGGGAAAACTATTATGGTTTCATTCGTGGACGCATGGCGCCCTCAGAGGTACATCAGGGAAAAAAGTGGTCTACCTAAAACTGTTTTCTCCAATCCCCAATATCGAAACTTGATGGGACCCGGCGGACCGTCGATCTTGAAGCAGCCCGGATCAACGACTAAGGCACATATCGGGCAATGAAGCAGTGCAGAGGATAATTATTCAAAGGCGAAATGAGGAAAACTACTGTGGTTTCATTCATGTACGTGTGGCATCATCATAAGTACATCGGGGTGAAAAGCGGTTTATTCAAAATGAAGCTATGCGAATGGAGCACAGTTTACAGGATTTTAAAGACACATTTGAACAATTGTTTGTCAAGGCCCCCCCACTATTTTGGGATGACAAAGGTTCATTATACAATCAAGAAGACTACAATTCTCTCCTCATTCAGTGTAGGATGGACCATTCCAAATTTGAAGCTATGGAGGANCAATGCCTACTTGTTACAGGAGAGTAATGGAGAGCTTGCTGGAGGAGGGCATGTGAATGGAAGGTTCCTCAAGCATTACATTTTTTAAACATCATCACCCCTTCCATTCATTGTATATAATCATTTTATGTTTTTCTTTGCACATGAAAAAGTTGGAATAAAAACAGCATGGTTGAAGCCCGAGGTGAAGGCCCTGAGCTATGCTGGGTAGATTTTAGGTTTTTGAATAAAGATTAGTGGATTCATATCACACTAATAGATCGCAGCCCAATGGGTAGTCACTTATTCTTCAGTTCTTTGCTACCTCGCAGGGAGGATAGCATCCCAGTTGGAGCCTATGTTATCATCATAACAAATTTCAGATAGGATCCAAGTTTTGAAAATTTAGCGAAGAGTTGCATCGCTGTGGGAATGTGATAGTTTGGGGGACCGGGATACATCTAGAGGCATATGGACAAATATAGCGGAGGCGCAAAAGGTAGGACCCACTGGACCGTCGATTTTGAAGCAGCCCAGATCAACGGTCGAGACCCATATCGGGTGGAGAAATAGCACAAAGTTTAATTATATGAAGGTGGGCTGGGGAAAACTATTATGGTTTCATTCATGGATGCATGGTGCCCTCAGAGGTACATCAGGGAAAAAAGTGGTCTACCTAAAACTGTTTTCTCCAACCCCCAATATCGAAACTTGATGGGACCCGGCGGACCGTCGATCTTGAAGCAGCCCGGATCAACGACTAAGGCACATATCGGGCAATGAAGCAGTGCAGAGGATAATTATTCAAAGGCGAACCGAGGAAAACTACTGTGGTTTCATTCATGTACGTGTGGCATCATCATAAGTACATCGGGGTGAAAAGCGGTTTATTCAAAATGAAGCTATGCGAATGGAGCACAGTATACAGGATTTTAAAGACACATTTGAACAATTGTTTTTCAAGGCCCCCCCACTATTTTGGGATGACAAAGGTTCATTATACAATCAAGAAGACTACAATTCTCTCCTCATTCAGTGTAGGATGGACCATTCCAAATTTGAAGCTATGGA
>JZKD02S1841197.1:11933-25290 GCA_000966675.3 Picea glauca | reverse complement strand
TCACTATTATCTATATTCCATCGTGGATAGATTCAGTAAGATGTGTATTCTAATGCCATACAAGAAATGGGTCATCATTATTATCTAGTTCTTTGCTAATGTTTGGGTTCATTTTGGGTTACCTACATCTATTATATCATATCGATATTCTCACTTTTTGGGAAAGTTTTGGTCTCATTTATGGGAGCCCATTGACACTGAGTTAAAGAAGAGCAAAAATTTTCATCCATAGACAAATGGACAGACAGAGGTGGTAAACATGACAGTGGTACATCTACTCCAAGGATACCGTAGCAATCATCCTAAGTTATGGGATGAGCGATTACCTTATGTACAACATTCTTATAATCATGTTATGCATTCTTCTAATCAGAAAACACCTTTTGAATCATGTTTGGGGTACTTGCCTAAATCACCTATGGAATTTGTTTTTGGAGAAGTAAGTAAAGAATATGGACAGGATGATACAGATAAAGCTCAATGGTTATGTTGATGGGTCCAAATTCACCCGACAATAGCAAGGGGTACTCCCCGGTACACAGTCCCAACTAGACCATACACTGCTTGGATTAGGAGACCCATCCAAAATTTGGCTTGGCTACCATTGCTATTATATTTTAGGGTTTTTCCCAGTTGCGGACCAGTTTTCCAATGAGGGTGGATGATAAGTGGATATGCAATGTAAATATGTATATGAAGACTATGTAATAAATGTAATCTAAACTAATACTAATATACTTTAATCTATCCTAGCTAGGAGAAAACTAAAGTAACCAGTGAGTTGAAAAATGGAATTGAATCCTGCATAAACTCCTACACAAATAGCTTGAATACAAGAGAGGAATCAGAAACAAGCACATACACATACATATAACCAAATTAGTCCATATTACAACAATTCACACATTAACATATCAACAAGCTCAAGGCATAAAAAATATTTGAAGAAATACATAAAAATATAGAATATCACATATTGCATAAGAATTAATACATAAACAAACTAGCATTATTACAGTCCATATGAACTACATTCATCCTCGCCTAAAATAATTCACTGCTTAGATTTGCTTCACACAAAAATAATTCCTTCTTCCAAAAGTTGGCCCTGATGGTTTCTCCTTATTAGTAGTCTCAACAATAATACATGAAAACCCTAAAATAACTCTTCAATTTTAGTTGACACTGTGTTCCCAAAATAGTTCATAAATAAACAATGTTTGAAGAGTCAAAATCCCCTTTCAAATGGGCTACTATTCTTCTTTATACAAATTTTAGTAACTCCTATATGACTCTTCATCTTCTTCTTGAAGAAGTTGTTACAAAAATGGTTCAGCTTCTAATTCCTAGTGACAAGTGTACTGAATAAGACAATTTGAGGTTTCTTAGGGAAAAAACAAAACAAAAGGCGGGTATCGTGCCTTCCTTCAAGGATTCCTACTCCTGAGATATGTTGTCCATACTTCTAGTTGGTCATACAAGGATTCAATCCTTCTTTAAGTGAGGTGCTCCAACATTCTGTTATTTAGAGCAACATTATCCTCCAAAGTACTCATGTCTTTAGATAGTGTTGTCGTGAAGGCTTGTATCATGGTATGCAACTTAACTAGTTGTAACGGGTGTTGGTATATGACGTCTGTGCAGACGGTGGTGGCGGCTTCAGCTACTTCCCTTCCTTGACTTGTGTTGTTTTTTACTTTGTCTACTAGTTCTTCTGACACCAGGTTCTTCCCAAGTTCGTCTAACTTTGGTAATCGTCTATTTCTTATCAATTTTTTTGTTGCTTTATGGATCCTTGAGCATACATCCATAGACCTGGTGACCTCTTTGTCGGTATTATGTCCTATATGTTGGAAATGATCCAGTGCATACAAATCCATCTTCCTTTCCATCTTTGACGGTCGGTATAACTGAGGTGGTGCATATGGATTTTCTTCTATCCATATGTCTATGTCGATTATGCCTTCGTGAATGATATCATATTTATTTAGCTTCGCCTGTATTTGGTTGTTTTGATCAATGATTATTGTAGCTACATTTTGGAAGAGGTGCAAGTGAGCATACATATCGATGATGGCTCCTTCTAAATCATTCTTGTCTTTTTCAGCACTGATTTTGAAGCTTTGAAGGCTTCTTTCATCAATCTTGACTTGTTGAAGTCTTTCATTCAGCTCTTTGATCCTTGCATATTTCTCTTTGTTTTGCTAGCACAATATTCGTATGTTGTCTACATTAGAATTCATAAAAGTGGAGCCAACAATAGTTGTTTCTATAGGATCTTCTCTGACATCTTCCATCACGCTAACATGGGTGACTACCAAGATTGGTGCTCCTTCTGTTACTGGTACCTTCTTCACCTCCTCCTGCATAATCTTATCTAGTTTGCTATCATAGGTGAAGATTCTTAGGTTCAATACTTCACTCAGCTGAAATGGCTCCTAGAGCCTGAGTCCCAATCCATGGCCTAATAGATTTGTTTCTACACCAGCGGTAGACGAGAATGGAATGTTTGTTTACATGGGATGTGTGTCCCCTCCCCTTTCTTCTGCTTCTTTTTGTTTCCTTTCTTCTTCAATAGCTTTGTCGGTTGCCTCTTTAGCTTCTTTTTCATCTTGTTTTGTTGTTTCTTTTGATTTTATTTCTTTTGACGTATCTTACTTTTGTTTGGCCTCTCGATCTATTGTGGGTCTTGCCTTTGCTTCAACTTTAGATTTTGCCTTGTCAACCTCATTCTTTTGCTTCTTCTTTTCAAAATCGTTCTTCTTTTTTAAAACCTTCTCTTTGTCTCTCCTTATTTTATCAACTAGTACTTCTTCTTCTTCTTTCGCAGATATTGAGTGTGTTGAGATGGAAATGCGGGAGGATTTCTTAGCTTGTTCTTGCTTTGCATTCTTTATGGCTTATTCTCTTGCTTTTTCTTCGTCTACAATCCTACTTTTCAGTTAGCCACACTTGTTGAATATAACATCATCATATGTTTGGGTATTCTAATGTACTTCTTCCTCTTCCCAAAGATATTTGGTATACTCCTAAGGTATACCGATCCTGCTGAAATTCTCTCTAACGGTGTTTTTTGGATCATGCCTCTTGTATCTCTCTTCTCCGAAGTGATAGGACAAGAGGGTGTTTACTTTTATTTGTGTCTATTTAGTGTTTTCAAAGAAATAATTGCCCACATACAATGGTAGTGGGGGCCAATTTTTTTTCTTCAACGGGTATAACATCCCCCCAACTCCATGTATGATCGTCCGATATGCCACCTCTTGGAGAAAAATCTTGTCGGGAATGAACCATGGAAGCAAATGGGGTGGTTTCTTCACATAATATACTATGATATAAGTATTGTACTCCATGAGGTACCAATCCCCAATTACTCTTATAACTTCCATGGCCTTGTCAGTCATGCATGGAGGACGGTTGCAAAAGATGAACTCGTATAATGGAGCGAGAAAATGATTGCAAATCCTTTGGTACTCCGTACAGTATTTGTGTTCCCAAATAATTTTATGGTATATGTGGATTGTGAGGTCAAATGGTATCCAAATCCACCCCATATCAGGGTACTTATTATCCATGCACATGGTGTCCATGAGGTATGAGGACATATGGAAGCTCATGAAATTTTCAGGTTGCGCTTGCTTCACAGCGGAGATGGATGTATTGAGGTTCTTGGATATGATATCGTCCTAGTTGAATGAAATCACTTCATCTATGCAATATTATATTAGAGTCATATATTATAGAGAGAATTGTGTTGCATCAGATTCCCCATACAATCTGCACAACATTGTTACCAAGTACCGGTAGAGTCTTCTCAATGCACTCGTGGGGTATCCACTCTTAGGTCTATACTAAAACTGATTATCTTCCCTATACCACTTTGGGAACAAGTATTTAGGTGTGTACTTGAACTCACTAAAAAAATTACTATCCATCCTTTTGATCCCTTCTTCAATGTGATAGCACTTGGCCAAATTCTCGGGTCTAAATGAGGCTATGGGTTCTTTCCTCGCATTGCAGACATATCCGTCATTTAATTTAGTGTTATTCAAAATCCATGAGATAGCATATGCGTGGGGGAATATTGTTGGGTGTGCCTCTACTCTAAAAATATTGGATTTCTTGATATTCTTAAAAACTTGGAGTTCATCTAGATCTTCAACTTCGGTGGAGAAATTAGACTTTTTTAACAGATAATATACATCTCTCCACTTCAACATTTCTTTGTCCTTCTCTAGAAATCCTAATGTGTCTTCATACATATCTCTAAGGATTTTTGGCTCACCTTCCCTTTGCTCGGCACTTCCAGAAGCCTCGGATATGGATACCTTGCTTGTTGTTTTCTTTCGAGGTGACATGTTCAAACTTTCCAGAAGAGATGAGTTTAGTGAATATATTAAGATATAACATGTAATCTAATGAAATTAAATAATTTGAAATGCAAGAGGAACCATTGGGACTACTGTTGGGAAAAAATCATTCTATGAATATGCCCATGCAATGGTAGGCATGCTCGAGCCACTAGGTAAAAAAATTGGGAAGCAAAGGGTGAAAACCGAGCTTTGAAAGGAAAAATCAGAGGTCCAGAGATTAACTCCTGCAATGCAAATCAGAGGAGTTTGTATTAAGTGCTCCAATACATTTGAGAAGTTGCTTTAAAATGCTATGATCGTCAAGATTAAGAAAAACTCCTCTAATGTGAGTCAGAGTAGTTATCTCTAACTGTTCTAAAAATCCATCGGAAGAGTTTGTGATTGAGCTCCCGAAACCTTATGTGAATCGATGAAGTTAACTTTAACTCCTCTGATTATATTGGAGAAGTTCACAGGAACTCATCCAATATGATCGAAGGAGTTAAAATTAAAGGTTCTGAGTGATTGAATAATGTGAAGCGATTGTTCGTGAATTTTCCGATTGCATAGAAGGAGTCAACAAGAACTCCTCCAATGTGATTGGAGGAGTTAACTACAACAGTCCCTATGGAAAGAACCTATTGTGGCAAACAACTAACCCCCTTTATTTTTCAAGAAAGTAAAGAGATCCCCTTATTAATTTTGGTAATGTCACCTTGATTTGTTTTTGGTTTTCTATTTCTAGTTTTTTTATGTCGTATTTGTCCTTTTGATGTTCTCATTATCTTCCTCTCTTTGATATCTTTCCATTGATATGATTTGTTTGGTTTGATTTTTTTATATAGTCATGTAAATATTTTGTCATTTAGGTGATTGGATTGGTTTTTATTATATCACAACAACTTGGTTAATTACTAATAGTAGTTTCAATGTGAATTCCTCACATTCACTTTGTTCTGAAACAAGATTATGAACAATATTTTTATATCATTCAATAATTAACATGTGATTCTAAAATATGATTCAATTGGTTGATTTAAATTTGCCAACAATTGAATGTTTATTAAATTTTATGGAGTTAATTTCTTCAATTTGAGAAATATCCTCAATCCAAAAATATAATGTCCAATATGGTATATTTGGAATATGTGATATCAATTAGATTTGATTTTATTAATTGATTTTGGTTAATTAAAATTTCGAGATCTTATAGTTCATCTTTTAATAGATTTTTTTTATTAATTTAATTTCTATTCGTTACAAGTGTCTATTACATATCTACATTTCAATTATAGTCTCCAAAATATGCCCAAAATAAGTCATTCGGTTAAAACTATTCATCTCTACAAGGTGTAATGCTTGGGCAACATCAAATGGAAAATAAGTATCAGTTTCAAGAGGCTACCTTCCAGTTTTCATTCTGAACAAATGGTGAGAATTTATTCAAACGGTTGTAAACCCACTACTGAAATAAGGTCATTTACCTTATCATTAAAATATTCTCCCATAATCTAAACCATTGGGGAGAAATCTTATCAGAAAGGAGGCGAACAAGATTTGATGTTACGACCACCTCACAAGAAGCCATTTTACAGGTCAAGTTCCGAGCGATCAGAAAGGAATTTTCCAAAACGGTCAAAAACCCACTTGCATAATGGGTCGATTTACTCATATCTCTAGTCGTTTCCTCAGAAAGTTAATATTTTGGAAGAAATCTTATCAGTAAGGAGGCAGAATTTCCCATATTTGTTGCTACAACCAGCTCACATGAAGCAATTTTGCAGGTCAATTTTCGGGCGATCAGTGAGGAATCTCTTCATATAGCTGAAAACCCACTTCAGAAACATTTCTATTTAGCTTATCCTAAAATTATTTGTAGATAGGTTAAACCGTTTGGGAAATATGATGCTTTTTTGTGTAGGCTCTGTCCATAATTAGCAAATTTTGTAGTTGATTCTGTTCCAAATTTTTGTAGTAGATTCATGAGAAAGTTTTGACCCACTCAAGAGGGATTTGACCTGGTTGGAAATAATATACAAAAATCTGATTAATCTTGTGTAAGGGGGTTGCATATCCGAAACTTGAGGGCAAAAATTCTGCAGGAAGATACTTTCAATGGCACTATTGTAAGAGAGAGATCTTTTATGTAGAATAGGTAGAGTTTTGATCTCTAAGAGGAGAGGAATTTACATTATTGTAAAGCTGCTTCTTGAAGGAGTTCAGGACTCAGAGGGCTATATAACAACATCTGGATTCCATAATAATAAGTTTTCATTTCCTTTGCATTATTGTATTTGAATTGTTGGGTTGTTACTATTTCTTGATGTTATAGTTATTTTGGTTTGAATTATTTTTCCATTAGTGTATTGACAATTGATATGAGCACTAATGTTCATCTCATTTGTTTTATGTTGATGATTGTTTTGTTTAAATTTATCTTTGCAGGGTTGCATAGGATTTGAACCAAGATTGATTATGATTTCATGGAGATTAGTTTGTAATGACTACTAACTATTTATTAATCATTTTCAAACTTGTCTTGATTTCCTTTAAATTGGATTAAAATGAACTACTTCTTTTGTTCAATATAAATCTCACAATGAATTCATATTACATGATTGTATTTGGGTATATACATGAATATTTGTTATAATTGTTTGTCAGAATTATTTCATTGTGTATTTGTTTGAAAAACCTATGAATCCTTGAAGTATTTTGATGATTCGTTGGTCCATCTTAACCCTAGTCACAATTATAATCCTTCCCTCATCTTACTAGATACTCTTGCTCTTGATTAGGAGTAAGGCTATCCTTCTCATGGTTAAGATAGGTTTTCTTTTTGTTCACTTGCATTTTACAATTAATTTGCATTTGCAATTAGATTAAAACTCTTTTCATTCTTAAGTCTCCTTTCGTAGGAGCAAGCCTCATTGTGGCTAGACTGAGCCCTAATTTTAGTCACTTTAAGGGGATCATATTTTCCAAAGTAATAACATACAGATGATTCCTTTCCCTTCAGTTTGTTAATAATACTAATCTACTATCACACAATAACAAGTTGAAGGTCTTATACATAGACAGTTGTACATACAAGATAGCTTAGGCTAAATTAACCTTGGGCTAGTCTTAGGAGAAGGGTAACTGGACCCATAAACCCAGTCGGAATCACCATCCCAAACGGATAAGGGTTTAATTGGGACCCTGACCGGGTGACCTCCCCAATGTTGATTATGGTCATTTTTGTCCATCAATAAAACCCTAAGGGTTTCATAGGGAAAGGGTGAGGGTTTTTCTTAGCATTATGCGCTAGAAATAACTCCAGGTTTAGGTTCTGATGGAGATCCTATTAGAAGGTGTCCTCAAAATTTGGAAATACAATGTAAGGAAATCTCCTATGCATACAAATCCGGGTGAAAAAACAATGATAATTGTGGGGGATATTAAGGGAAAGTTCGGATGTTAGTTAAGAGAAGGCGTGCAAGGAGAAAAATGAAGAAAAAACCCTAACCCTAGTAAAATAAAAATGCAAAGATGCCATTACCTGGAAATATGGCGCCACGTGCAGGGTTTTTGACTAGTTGTGGGTCCAAACAAGAATGACTTGGTGCACTCTATGGGACTCTCTTCAGCTCATATCCTTCGGAAATATAATGGAAAATACTTGCTAGTCATTTATATAGACCAAAAGGATTCTTGCATTAAATGTGTTGTCAGTGAAGTGGTTGAGGTCGGAAGACTTGTGAACAAGTTCTCTGATGAACATTAGAGAGCTTAGTGGAAATTCCTCTAATGTTCATTGGATATCCTGGGGGAAGTTCCTCTTATGTGAATTGGAGGAGTTATAACTAACTCCTTCGATTCACATCGGAGGATTTATTGTTACCTCACGCGATGATTAAGGGAAATCGGTGAGGAGAAACTCCCCCAATGTGAATCGAAGGAGTTAAAAGTAACTCCTCCAATTCTCATTGGAGGAGTTAATATCAACTTTGTCAATTTCCTCTACTTAGCTTAAAAAACCAAAATCTCAAGTGCATCCCTTTTTAACATGATTTTCTAAGGTGGACAAGATTTCTTTGAGGATCTTAAGTTAGAGAGAGACCAAAGAAAATTTCTCATAAGCATAAAAAGAGGGGATCCATTTTCCAAAATCTATGCAGAATAAAAAAATGAAGAAGGAAAATGGAGGGTTGTAGTGCATGTCACAAAAAATGGTGACACAGTAGGAAAAGACTTGAATCTATATAAGATGATGTCCATGTATATTTTAGGAAGGATTCCCTCATCATGCAAAATAATAAGAGAGAAAATATAGGTCCCATCGCTTGGATTTAGAAAGAACTGAGATGACCCAAAGAGGGGCGAGACTCTTCCCATGACCAGATCGCTTTCGAATTGGTTCTTATTCATATGATAAATTACTATAAGGGGGAGGTGAAGGTAATATAGTGGGAACGAAACATCAAGAATGTCGAGAATACAAGTCATAGTGCATTTTTCTGGTGTTACTTCGCTACCAGCGAGCATTTATAGCCCTGACGGAGTCACCTCGATGTCACTAGCCTTGCTTTGTTGCTAGTGAGCATCCATAGCCCCAACGAAGATACTTGCATGTCCCATGTGATCTGGAAATCCTTTCCCCAAGCCTTTACCTTTTTAATATTTGATTCTATTTTTCTTAGAGAGAGAGGTGGATGGGGGGATTTCATTTAACCTTTAAAGGCACCAGGGATGGCACTTGTGATAGTGAGATTTTCTAACTTGATTATAGACAAGCAAACTTTCTGAGTTACAATTCCTCGTATACTGCAGACATATCTCCTAAATCATCTTCATTTTATCTCATATAGTGTATCAATATGTTGTTAAGTTGGGTCATTTGCTCTTTGTTTCTCTCCATTGTCTTTATGTATTGATGAGCTATGTTCCTCCACCAGATCTGACTTGTGGCAGTGCTCAATAAGGTTTATATGTTTGGGGGATATGTGGGTTGAACACCATATCATAGATGTTAGGTTATCTACACCAGATGTGCTACGATTTAAGCATATGACTGGGACTAAGTTACAAGGAACTCAAAATCAGGATAGCATCTCTTAAGAAGGATAAAAAATATATATAATCAAAACATACTGAGAAACAATTAGGAAACAAAAGAAAATACAAAAAAAATAGCAAAATCAAAAATGAAAAAAATTATTTATGTACAAGTGAAAACAACCTCGACAGCTAGCTAATGTAATGTTTGAGGATTTGGCCATTAACAAGGAGGGAATCAACTTCCACCTGAAGGTTTTGTAACCAAAAGGTGCCTTGGCCAATTTTTTCTTACATGACATAAGGGCCAAGCCAAAGTTGCTAGAATTTTGAATGTTTCCCTTTATCTTCATGTGGATTGTCCCATTTGAGGATTAAGTCCCTAACTTGGAATTCTTTTTCACCAACAAATTTCTTATCAAACCAACATTTCACAGTATGTTGGTGAGATTCAAACTTTCTTTTGGATTTAGTGCGGCTCTCTTCTAAACTTAGCAAGGTATTGATGTGTCGTTGAATGACGGGGCACTCTCTTCCTCGGGATTGTTGAGTAAGTTGCAGGGAAGGAAGATAAATATTTGAGGGTAAGACGACTTCTTTCCCATAAACGAGGAAATATGGATAATTTTCTATGGCAACCTTAGGAGTGATGTGATCATCCTAGAGGGAAATTCGATAGGGCATTGTGTCAATTTATTTAGTGATAAACCACGGTTCGTTTGAGGATACAAATTATGTTCTTATTCATGGACTCCGCTAAGCCATTTCCCTACGGGTAATAATTGGCGGAATACTTCAAAATGATTCCTTTCTCTAATGCAAACTCAGATACTTTTAAATATGAAAAATAAGTTGCATTATCGAAGACTATAGAGTTAGGAACTCCGAACCTTGTGATGATATTTTGTTCAAGAAAGCCAATCACTACATCTTCATTTACTTTTACCAATGGTATTTCTTCGATCCATCGTGTAATCAGTAGCATTCATAATATACATGTATTGTTTGGAGGAGTGTGGCTTAACCTCACCGATGATATCTATACCCCATTGCTTGAAGGGTTCTTCAATAGCAATAGGTTGGAGAGGAGTAGCCGCTTTCTGTTCTCTCCCTGCAAATTTTTGGCATGCTTCATAGCTTCTTGAATATGCATGTGCGTCCTTGAATAGCGTAGGACAATGATACCTAGTTCTTAGTACTTTGTGATTTGTTATGTCTCTCGAAAAATGACTGACAACAGGTTCATCATGCATATCCCTCAGGATATTGTCAACATATTTTTTCTCAAGGCATCTAAGTAACACCCAATCATAATTCTTTCTAAATAGAATTCCATGCAACAACTGATATTTCGTAGATTTTAGCCTGAGTGCTCTCTTCTGCTTAGCATTAATGTAAACAGGGGTTGGGTTGTGTTGCAATTAATATTTGGGGTCATTATAGTATGAGCCCTCAATGGTTGGGACATATGGAACTTGTTGAGTGTACATCGTTAGTTCATCTTACCATCCATCCTCTTCTTGTTCTTCATCACTAGTACCTTATGTCACTAATTTCCATAAGCATTGACCTTTCATGATATTGGCTATTTTATATTCAAGATCGTATTATTTTAAGGTTGTTATCCAATTTGCTCGTCGCTCTCCCAATTCTCTTTGAACTAACAATGACCTGACCTATGGGTGAGGGACGATGAATTTTGTATGATTTTTTAGGATATAACGCCTAAATTGTTTGATAGATTTATGGATGAAAAAATCTTGCTTATCCATTGGGGGATAGTTCAACTCAACACCTTGTAATCCAGTGCTCATAAATGCGATAAGATATGCATCTCCTTGTTCATCCTTCTATGTGAGCACTGTTTCCAGGGAGTGATCAGATGAAAACGTATATAGCCAGAAATATTTGGTGAAATATGGACTTCGTAGAGATGGTGTGGCAACTACGACATATTTGATATTTTTGAATGCTTCCTTCTCCATTGGTGTTTGTTACATATCAAAATTGCTAAGTGTCGCATTGTCCCTATCAATCGTCATAAGTGTCGCATCTTCCCTACAACTTTCGCAAGTGTCGCAAGTTGGTCACTAGTGTCGCAAATGATGTCCAGACATGATGCTATGATCACGACACTAAGGAAGCACTTATAACATCTCACATGACAGATTTAAAGGAAGAGAACTGGTTTACTAGAATCAAATAGCTCTTGACACCTGAAAGAGACCCTGAAACAAAGGTTTGGAGGGGGAACGCTCCCCTACTTCAGCTGCAGAAGCGATGGCGCTCCCCTATCATGCTTCAGGGAGCGTTATAACACCCCTCAGGCCCTTCTGGAGGAGCGTTGCTCATCTTGAGAGCGCTGGCGCTTCACCAAGGCTTACCAGGGAGGGCTACAACACTCTGATGCCCTTTCTGAGGGAGAGATCCCTATTCTGGGTCAGTTGTTAGCCCGTTGAGGAGAATAAGGGGAGGATCATTCGAGATTAGGAGGCAGTTGTGATTGAATTCTCGGTTTCATCAAAAGATCCCTGATCTAAGGAAAATGTTCCCAACTGGTTCTAAACATAACTCAAGAGGTTAGGCCCCTCCCAACTTATACAAACAAGCTCTATGATGGTGGAAGGAGGAAGGAGGAAGAATTGAACATATGAAACTTATGATCTTGGAGGAAACTTACAGTCAGCCAAAGGAGAGTGATCAGTGAAGTTGATGTCATCCAGGTTGTGGATCTTTCAGGAAAGGGTTGGATGAAGAGGACTTGACGAAGCTGTCACATTCGCATCTACGATTGTAAGTATTGTTGTCGTTATTCTCATTAATATGACACGCTTGGCCTGTTTCTTTCTAGTTTCTGTCTGATGTTACATGAACTTGTCATTTATTGATAGATATGTTTTCAAGCTAATGCCAATAGAGTAGGAAGTGGTCGTATCTTGTTTTGTCCACAAACATTAGCGAGGAGCGAGGGATTGGAGCGCAACTCGGAGCGTGCAGGGACAAACGTTGATTAAAAGGTACTTTTGTTATCCTCCCTTCTCATGCATTAGTTTATATAGATTTGAAAGGAATTCAGTGTCCACGTTTAGCATTTTTCTGTCTAGGGTTAAGGTCAAGCCTTAGAGGTGATCTACCTGTCCGTAGGGAGATTTTCCTACAACAGAAACTGGCGACTCCACTGGGGAAATAGCCTCGAATCGAAACCTCTTGTTTGGATTTTTCTCCTCATTGACCTTGTTCTGTCCCTTGATTGTTTCATACCTAGTTCACCCCTCTTTGATTAGTTTCATGAGCTGATTGGCTCCTTACCTTGTCACATTCAGCATACTTGTCAAGCTCAAATCTTAATTTCTGAAATTTTTTGACATTTCTGGGACTTTTAAACCCGGGCGCCCCTGTCATAGTGTTAACAGAGCGCCAGTGCTCCTAATAGCCTTACACAGAGCGCTATAACGCTCTTTTCCCTTGGAAATAGAGCGTCAGCCTCCTTTTGGCCCAAAAACCCTCCACAATTGCATTTTTCAGGGTTTGCCTCTGTGGCCCTTTTGCTGAGTGATCTAGTGAGTCAATTTTTCTTCCTTTTTAGCCTTGACATCCGTCTTTTTGAAGAATAAACACCTTGTTGATTGGATCTTGTAACCTTCTTCACCATTTTGCATTGAGTTTTTCCTGTTGAGTGAAGCTTGGAACCTATGCATTTCTTTTCTCTTCTCTTCAGTTGAGCAAAACCCTGGTGAAGGTCATCAAAGGTCTACAAACCTCTGTATCTTGTCTTCGGTCAAGGTCATTTGTTCTTCAGCTTTTTCTTTTGGGTGTGAAGTTTTCTTTTTCTTTGATTGTTTCTTGTCTTTCGTTTTTCGTTTTGATTGCTACGAAGGGTGTATTGTTTGTGTGACTCTTGCTTATGCTAGTTTGGTTGTCATTCATACCAAGAAGATAATTAGCAAAGATAAGCATTGTGTTCTATT
>JZKD02S1841186.1:76201-88437 GCA_000966675.3 Picea glauca | reverse complement strand
ATTGACATAGATTTAGTTTTTACGCATTGATGATTTATGTAGTAGATGGTGGATCTAGATATTTAGTTTTTATAAAGTTATTTCTAATGATGGCTTAAACTTACTTATTCTCGCGCCCATGATTATTAAGAATTGAATGGCATGTTGCCTGATGAATGAGACTTGTGCGCAATGGAAGGATCATGTAATGTAATGCTTCATGTTAAATGCTACGATAATGATTTCTTTTTATTATTAATTCATTGGCAAGGTTATGGTAATATAAATGTAATGCTGATTTATTTTATGATAAAGTTATTGTAACTTCATTTCATTGGTAGCATACAAGGAGTAATGTGATTGGTGATTGATGTTTTAGTTGCAAGGTTATTATAACATAAGATGTGAGGTTGTTAAGATAATGATTTTGTAATTTTATGGTATATGTAACCTATAKGATGTATTGAGATTGTTAATTAATTTCAGGGTTAGTACTATAATTGGAATTGTCCAAACTCACAGTTGTATGATGTCAGACTCTTCGATTTGATAAAGCTAGTCGCTCTGTATATAAGTCTGTGTGTGTGATTATTTTTGTGTAAAGAATCTAGTGTCGTATCAATAGTCTCGGGCCATTTAAAGGCAGGGTTTCCACTCTTGCGACACACCTCTAAGGTCGTATCAGTAGTCTCAGGCTCTTTAAAGGCAGAGTTCCCACCACTGCGACCTCCTGACAGAGATTACTAGTTTTTGCCTGAGTAGTCGGCCAAGAGCCTATCTGACATTCTCTCTCTCCGGAGCAGAGAAATAAGATTAAACGCCCTTCTTTCCTGTGTAGAAATAGTAAAATCTACTACTATGGATTCTTCCATCTGTGTCCGTACTGTACATAACACAGTATGTCGTTTAATGCTTGCAGTTACTTGTGGTGCGCCTTATGTCTATGGTCGTTTAATGCTTGCAGTTACTTGTTGTGTGCCTTATGTCTTCTTGTTGTGATCATCGTGGTTGTGTCTTGTTAGTCGTCGGGTGGCGACGTAGAGTCAAGTGTGTCTGTTTCCTTTTATACGCGCGCACACACCTTAAACAAAAAAAATAAAAATAAAAAAATTGCACCTGTTAAAGAGTTGTGTCGTAACGAGGAGGATGTCACTGAGTGAAAAAATGGCCAGAGAAGCTGAAGAGTCACGATGATAATAAGACAGAGCACTCGAGTTGTGGAGGATATCGACGTGGTGTGATTATACAAAATGATTGCGTGCATTGCATGCACAAGGTGCACAAAAGCTATAAATACATAGTACAGAGAAGGGATTGGGCTGTTTTTGTTGTTGAGATTGCGATGTATGTTGTTGAAGGTGATTCATGGATGAAGAAGGATCATAGTGCAACAACTGAAAAGAACAGAAGAAGAAAACTGCAGTGAATGGACATGGTGCACAGAGCATAAAAGCAGAAGAATAGAATGAGCAACGGATGCATGCTGGAAGCAAAAAATCCTGCAGAATAGTGATGAGACTGGTAAGCTATTATTGAACACTATATCGTTGTAATAGGTTTCAGTATTTCATATTCATAATCCAGGGAGGTTGGGAGGTGCTAGGGAGGACTGGTGTCCTCAGAGGTTCAAGTGGGGGTTTGTACACAGGGAGTTGGTGCTTCCTTCTAGTTGGTGCTAGAGAAACCAGGGAGTTGGTGCTTCCTTCTAGTGGGTGCTAGAGAAAAATGGAGAGTTGGTGCTCTCAGCAAGTTGCAGCTTGCAAAACAGAGGTTGTAGCCTCACAATGAGTTGGTGCTCATATGTATGATAAAGTAAAGAATGTAAATAATACTTATCATATAAAGAAGAAGAGGTTTTTACCCTGTATGGGTTTCCTTGGGAAATACCTGTCTCTATGTTTCTCATATATGTGATTGATGTTGAATGTGCCATTGTTCATTTCCCTGCATTATTGTGATCATCATTGAGTGCCTTGTAAATATTTTAAAAGAAGCATAATTGTTTAAGCACGGTAACAACTGATTCACCCCCCTTCTTAGTTGTTCAACAATCTCCACATCTAACAAAATTGAGAAAATACTTTGGAGTTTATTTTTTCCATATATAATAATAATAATAATAATAATCTATTTTAAGGTCACGACCAAGCCATCACACCAAATTGGTGCATTGTTCCAACCAAATAACGGAGTACGTAGGCATGTGTGACGTGTTCATGGGGAATGGGGTACTTATTTTTCACTATGATCTTGTTCATGCCTTTATATATAATATAGAGTTTTCATTCTCCACCCTTATGCCAAACCAATAAAATTGTGCTTCCATAGGGTGAAACACCAAGTTGAATGTGGCCCTTCTTAATCAATTCCTAGATTTGTTGCCCATTTTCATTGTTCTCTAGACTAGAGCACTAACACACATGCCCATTAGGAAGAAGGGTTCATGATGTCATGCTTGTTTCATGCTTTACTTGATATGTAGAGGTATTCCTATGTGGGAGGTAAGATGTACTTATACCCTACAAGTCAACTACTTGTGTTTTTTTCTTCACTAGAGCACATTTTTTGGAGTTGGCGGTTGTAGTGATCTTCTTTTATCCTTAAGACATGACGATGAAAACACAAACTTCCAATTTTTGGCAATCAATTTTCTTCACTACTTAGCACTGATCAAAGAGACTTTGATAGAAGGTTTTACCTCTAAAATCTCATAGGACTAATCTTCCAAGGTCATGATAAAAATTATAGGGTATTGATTGGTAAACAACATGTCCCTTCCACATGTTTTATTGACCAAGAAATGCCTCTTACTTCAAGAGGTGCAACATCACAAATAACCTTATGTTATAAGTTATTGATGTTGTATCACAAAGGACATTGTAGACTAATGTAGAGTTCCAATCCTTGGTTCAACCAACTAACAGTGTATGGTTGAGGGTGAAGTGTTATTGACAACTTTAACCTATTCACAAATCCTTTATATATCAAGTTCGTTTGGTTTTCACTTTCAACAATGAAGTGTAGGGTTGTCCCATTTACCCACATTTGTTAGTGGAAGAGGCACTTCCCATCCTTAGGTTCATGAGGCTCTTTGGGTTGCACATGTGAAGTCATAATTGTTGAATAGGGGTGGTCTTCTATGATCTACTTTCATTTATATTGTGTTTGCAATGGTGTTAGATATGGTTTAGGGGCACGGGTTTTCATCTTAGTTATCAATTCTTCTATAGTGTATATGATTTTAAATATCTCACCATCATGATTTCAAACCATGTAAGAGGAAATATATATATTCTATTTAATGCCAAGTTTATCTAGTGGGTAAAACATTTGATTTTTTTGACATTTCTATGACATCTTTGGTTTCCCACATTGTCTTTGTAGGTGTTTAGTTGATTTGTTGTTTCTTTTTACCCAAATTTACTTTCTTTATCCATTCACAATATTTTTTTTAGGTTTAGGGTATTTTTTATTAATATATTTGTTGTCCTCAATAGTTTGTTTATGTAAATAATATCTTAATGAATTGGTTCCCCTCATTAGAATTGATTCCAAAGCCATCCTTGTCAATTTTTAAAAATGTATTGTTACACAATGTGCATATACAATATAGATGCACGAATGCATTTATTATTTTTTAGGGCATTTGAATGGGACAGAAACTTGCAAAAGTATCATTGCAAGAGATTTCTATATTTTTGCATCAGGTTACATGATGCTTCCTTCATACATAGATGCACTAGTGTTATACTGTATCATGTACACTAGAGTGGGTTTTTGTATAAAAGCATGCTGGTAAACTAAAAAATACTTAGATTTTTTTTTTATAGTGCTAGACATATATTCTTTAAATTATTTGTAAAACATATTTCATAATATGCATATTACATTACACGTGGATTTTTTTGATAGAAGATCATGGAAAAAAACTTTGTAAAACCAACATGAGGGAAACATGTCTCAAGAAGAGAATAATACAATATACTTGAGTTTTTAATATATGAGTAGCATATTTTAAATTATCAGCAGGATCAAATGATGTGTATTGGTTAATGTATGTCATGCAAAGCAAAAAATTGAAAAAAATTGAGAAGATTGTTTGCAAATGTTGAATGTTGTGCTATGAACCCCAACAAGGGAACAAAAGGCCTTGCTAAGAAGAAAACAATACAAAGGATATAAGTGATGATGAATTGGTCCTTAGTTCATTTGAAGTGGAATTTGGAGGTTAATATCATAAGGAAAAGTTTTTATAATACTATGAGGGATATAGTGGAAAAAATGTATATACCTTCTTTCAACTTAAAGTATAAAATCACTTTAATGAACCCAAAAAATCAAGTTATGTTTAAACTACAATGAGCAATTATGAAACAATGAGAAATAAGACCTATGCGAATATTTAACAAGAAAATTGAACAATACAAACAAAATCTCTCAGAAAGTATTATTGCTTAACATGTTTTACTTATTATTTATATACTAGTCCCAAAAATTCCCAAAATAATATTTTTGCTATATTTGTCTCATAGAAATATTATTAGATTTTTATTGTTTTTTTTTTTTCAGTAAGATTAATAAAATTAATAGTTCTTGACATGACAATATCTGAAACATGTTGGTACAGATGTCCAAAAATGTCTACAAAGAGATGGTCAAAGAATAAAAAATAATTGAATCATGAGAATAACTATTCTTATAACAATGTGCATCAAATGTATGTAATATATATATTTTTCTTATTATTATTGTGTAATTCGTGAGTTTTATGGCATGAATTAATCATTTTCAATTTTTTTGTTTTGCATAAAAAAAAAATGGAACTCATTCATCACATAGGACACAACCATAAGGTAAAAAAGGATTGATAACAAAATTTACAAGGAGTACTTACCTTTCACTTACTTTTCATTTAATATTTTTTTATGATTCTTGTATTTTAATAAATTTACAAATTTCCATGAATGTTTTATACAAGGTTCTCACATATAAAGAAGAGTCATCCAAAAACTTGATTGACATTAGATTAAGTATGGGTTGGGAGCATATAATGGATTATCCATGGTTAATTGAACAATTTGTAAGTAGCTATTTTGTTTTACATCCTCTACTTTCTAAATATTGGAAAAACAAGAAACTTTCAATTATATCCAAACTTTGTCACGCCACATAAAACTCATAGGAAACAAAGTATGGATTGGATCCAAAAGAAGATATGTTGCAAAATGACATGAACCATGTCCTCCAAAAATTAGTATTGTTTAGAAACATTCACATCTATTGTAAGTTTATCAATTCTTATAATCACATATATTATTCTCTAAATGTAGATATACTAATTCAACTGTATTTATAATATGTTTGCAGAAGGAAGATGAACATGATAAGCAATATCAATCTAATCAACAAACATTACAAATAACCTAGGTACAACATCTTCTGCAAGTGATGAAGAAACAAGAAATGGAGGAAGCTCGAATACTAATAACAACTCAAGAAATGAATAATGATCAAGATTATTAAATGTTACAAGTTTTATAGTATGGAATGCCCATTTGTAAAAACTAGACATTTTATTTAATGATGACCTTTATATAATCTCATTTGGTATAATGATAGGTTACCAATAACTATGACCATTCTTTCTTCACATTCTTTTTTATTGCAAACCTTTATGTTGTCCCATTTTTTATGAAAAAGTTTTACTTATTCTTATAATTGAGTTTCTTAATCTATGGCAATATACATTGCTGCAAAATGTTACATTGTAATTTAAATATATAGATGATTCATATTATTACGATGAACAAATGTTGAATCACTTGGAAATAATGGAGCAAGAGCTAGTTTCGTAGACAAACTCTAGTAATGTTTAATTTAGATCCTATTTTCCTGTTGTTTGTTGTAACTGCCTAAGTAGATTGGAGTCCTATATTACGATGTAATTTGTCTTCATTAATAAACAATATATTTTGAGCGTAGCCTCATTGGTGTGGTTTCTCCTAATTCTAAGTTGGTATCAAAGGTGAATTGGAGATCTGTGAGACCCAACTCTCTGAGGCGAGATCCATAGTACAAGATCTCGAATTTATTTGAGAAAAATCATCAGCTCTCCCTATGCCGTGTTAGAGGAGCGTTGATGCTCTCACACTTGTGAAATTAAAAATTTTGGATTCCTCGTGCTCCCGTGGTATGCAACTAAGAGCACTAGGGTGCTAGCGCTACACCTTCCACTCTCCAGGAGCACTGAGAGCTCTGATTCGAGCTCCCCCTGCTATATTGAAGGAGATCTAATGCTCCCCTTCCTTAGTTTGAAGAGCGCCGACATTTTTTTCTTTGGTAAGTTTGAAGCGTGAGAGTTTGTGGGAGCCCCATTTGTTTATTGAATCAGAAAAAGAAACCCTATAAATTTTATAAGACTATTATGTGGGAAGTTAGATGACATATAGAGTTGAGGAAGGGTTTGGAGTCTCTCTTAAGGAGACTTATAGTGTAGACTTTACTAAGTAAGGCTATCCTTGTGGAGTTTTGTACCTGGTGGGTACATCAGAACATTGACGAAAGTTGCATATTCTTGGTGATTCATCATCTTCAGGAGTGAAGTGTGTTTGGTGATACATGGATCCATTGTCTGGTTGGATGAGAAAACACTTGAAGAGATGGTGAATCCCCTGGTAGAGACCTACCTAAATGAAGCTAACAAATTAGATGGCTCGAATTTCATTAACTAGAAATTCAAATTGCAGACATGGATGGAGGGCTATGGAGTCTGGACCATTGTGAAGGGAGATGAAGCAAAACCTGATGTGGCTGCAGGTGCGACAACAACAGATATCCAAGATTGGGATAAGCATGAAAACAAGGCCAAGGTATTGTTGCGTATGTCTGTTAAAGATAACATAATTCCACATATTAGAGAAGCTAAAAATTCTGCTAAAATGTGGACAATGCTTAAATCTTTATATGAAACTAGCAACACAAATCGTATTCTGTTCATGAAAACTAAATCGCTAAGCATTAAGATGGATGTAAATGAATCTGTTAGTTCATTTTTGGGTCGCATTAAAGAGGTGAAAGACAAGCTAGGAAATATAGGAGAAACAATTTCCGGCATTGATCTTGTCACAATTACCTTAAATGGTATGCTAGAAGACTATCAGATGTTCATAAATAGGTTTCACAACAAGGGATAAACCTCCTACTTTTGAATAATTGATAGGTATTTTTCTGCAAAAAAAAAGAGAGGCGCTCAAATTTGAAACCTCAGAATAAATATTTGGTACCGTGGTTAAATAAGAGATCCGCAAGAGGGAGATCAAGAGAAAGAGGCAATTCATCACAGAGAGGAAGTTCATCACATAGAAGATAATATCCAAGGCCGAATCAAGGTATGCAATCTAACATGAATGAGTCAAAGATTTGTTTTTATTGTGGTCAACCTGGACATCTTATTAGAGACTGTCATAAGAAGAAGAGTGATGCGGCTAGGAATAAACCTAGAAAACATTCGGGTCATTATGCAGAAGAATATTCAAATCATGATCTTAGATTGTTTATTGCTAGTGATGATAATTTTGAACCCCTAAATTTTGATTCACATGATCTTAGACTATTTGTGTCAAATGTTGGTTTGTCTGCCGAAACAGATGATATTGATGCCTAGTTTGTGGATTCTAGAGCATCAATACATATGACATGTAATAAGAAGTGGTATGTTAATTTTAAAGAAATAGAGAATGGAGCCAACATATATATTTGAGATGACCGTGCTCAACAGATCAAGGGATACAAATATATTCTAGTAACATTTCTGAATGGTACAGTATGTCACATTCACAATGTTTTTTATGTGCGAGGGATAAAGAAAAATTTGATCTCTGTGTCCGCCATTATAGATCAAAACTTGAAGGTTGAATTATTCAAGAATTATTGCATAGTGAAGGATCTGCTGGACCAATATAGAACTGTTGCAACGAGAGTTAGAGCAGGAGGACTGTACAAGCTTGATGTTACCAACAAAGAACATCGCACACTAACTTCTGCAACTATGCCAACAGATATTCTTTAGCATCAAAGTTATGGCCACATCAGTCATAATGATTTATTGTCATTACAGAAAAAGAATATGGTTGAAGGACTTCCCATGTTAAAAAAATGAGAATGTTTCTTGTGAAGGATGTGCATTAGGAAAGATGCACAGAGATGAATTCCCCTCTAATCCTAATAAGAAAAAGAGAGATGTGTTATATCTTGTGCATACTGATGTTTGCAGACCTATGCATACTATGTATTTAGGAGGTGCATTTTACTTTCTGTTATTTATTGATGATTTCAGGAGATACACATGGGTTTATTCCCTTAGAAGAAAAAGTGATGTTTTAGAGTACTTTAAGGAATTCAGAACCATGGTGAAAAAGAAGACAAGAAAGTCCATCAAAATCCTCCATTCAGATCGAGGGGGAGAGTATAAATCATGGGACTTCATCAAATATTGCAAAGATAATGGAATAGTACAATAGTTTATAGTACCCCACACTCCACAGCAGAATGGAGTGGTTGAAAGGAAAAAAAAAACTCTAGTAGAGTGTGCACGTAGTATGATGAAAGGTAAGAATATCTCGAATACATTTTGGGTTGAAGCCATAAATACTGTAGTTTATTTAAAGAACAGAAGTCCAATAGGGTGTCTTGATAATATTACTCCTTTCGAAGCCTTGTATGATTCCAAGCCTGCAATTTATAATTTGAAATTATTTGGGTGTAAGGCTTTTGCACATATTACAAAGGAGAATATGAAGAAATTGGATGTTAAAGCCATTAAATGTATTTTCATAGGGCATTGTTCTGAATTCAAAGCATACAAACTGTTTGATCCTTCTACTCACAAAGTATTTGCGAGTAGAGATGTACTTTTCCATGAGTAGAAAGCAGGAGATCATGACGACAACAGTCATGAGGAATGGCATAGACTTCTTGATGAAGGAGTTAAACAAGAGAAGCAACAACAACAATAATCACAGAAACAACCACAATTGTAACAAAAACCACCACAACAACAGTCACAATGGTAGAGACAACAATAGTAGGAAGAAGGAATCAGTGATATGGACACTTCAAGCAACCACACTTCACCTAGAGGCGAAGACAGATATTCACAAAGTGGGGAGGAAGATAATCAGTTGAGAAGATCTTCATGACAGGTTCGGCTCCCTGAGAGGTATAAAGATTATTCCCTAATGAGTATCATTTCAAATGTCATAGAACCCATGAATTTTAATGAAGCCAATGAACATGATGAATGAGGAAATGCAATAGAGGAAGAATATGAATCCATAATGAAAAATAATACTTGGGAATTCACTGAATTTCCTAAACATAAAAATCCCATTGGATGCAAATGGATATACAAACCCAAGTTTAAATCAGATGGTAGTATAGACAAATATAAGGCTAGATTGGTGGAAAAAGGGTATTCACAAACATATGGTATTGATTATGCTGAAACATTTGCACCAGTAGCTAAATTGAATACTATCAGATTGTTAATTGCTTTAGCTACAAATTACCATTGGAAGCTACACCAATTAGATGTTAAATATGCATTTTTTAATGGTGAGTTAAAGGAGGAGGTTTACCTTACTCAACCTGAAGGGTTTGTGGAACATGGGCAAGAACACTTAGTGTGTAAGTTAAATAAAACATTGTATGGACTAAAACATACACCTAGGTCATGGTATGAGAAGATAGACTCTTTCTTTCTTCAACAGGGTTTTATGAGGAGCAAGAGTGATCCAAATATATATACCAAATTTGATGAGTAGGGGTATATAGTATTGATTTCCTTATATGTTGATGATTTAATAATTACAGGAAATGCAGGGAAATTAATTGATGAAATCAAGGAGCAATTGTCACAAGTTTTTGAAATGAAAGATCTTGGTGAGTTACATTACTTCCTAGGTCTTGAAGTTTGGAGAAATGCAGGCCAAACTTTTGTTTTTCAGAGTAAGTATGTCAGAGAAGTACTTAAGAGATTTAAAGTGGATTAGTGTAAGTCTTCTACTGTTCCCATGCAATAGAATGTGAAACTTTCTTGTGATGATGGTTCGAAGCAGGTGAATGGCACTATGTATAGACAGATGGTGGGTAGTTTGAATTATCTCACCACAACCAGACCTGATATTGCATATTATGTGAGTCTTTAAGTCAGTTTATGGTGAAACCTCAAGAAATCCATTGGAATGCAACAAAAGCGGTACTCGGGTATCTAAAAGGAACACTTGATTATGGTATTAAATATACTGATGCATTTGATGTTGAGTTGACAGGTTACTCAGATTCTTCTTGGGCTGGAAATCTAGATGATTGAAGATAAACCACTGGATATGTGTTTGGCATTGGATCCAGGATTGTTTCATGGTGCAGTAAAAAGAAGCCTACTATATCCTTGTCTTCTAGTGAAGCAGAATATAAAGCCTTGTGTGCAACAACTTGTGAAGTTGTTTGGTTGAGAAGACTTCTTCAAGATGTTGGAGAAGAACAAAAGGAACCTACAATGATCAAATGTGATAATCAAAGTTCAATCAAGCTGGAAAATAATCCAATTTATCATGCAAGGATAAAGCATGTTGATGCTCAGTTTCATTTTGTTAGAGAAAAGTTGCAGTCCAATAAAATACCTCTTATGTATTGTAATACTTGTGAAAATACTGCTGATAGTTTCACTAAGGCTCTTGGAAAGATTATGTTAGAGTTGTTTAGGGAGATGTTAGGTGTAGAAGTCAATCCATTCTCCATTAAGGGGGAGACTTGGAAATAATGGAGTAAGAGTTAGTTTTGTAGACAAAATCTATTAGTGTTTAATGTAGATCCTATTTTCTTGTTGTTTGTTGTAACTTCCTAAGTAAACTGGAGTCCTATATTATGATGTAATCTGTCTTCATTAATAAACAATAGATTGTGAGCGTAGCCTCACTGGTGTGGTTTCTCCTAAGTCTAAGTGAATCAACTGATATATTTGTTTAAATCATACAATATATATTAATGAAATGATTATACCCAAACTCATTAATTAAAATATTAAATTCAGTATTATTATAAAAATTATGAGTAACTGAAATTTTATAATTAAATTAGAAAACAAGAAACACAAAGGTGCATTTGAATAATGGAAAAATATTAAATAACATGCCAGGAATTTTGGCATTGAAACATATTGATGTGTTTTATTCATTGATATATGCACCGATGCATTTCAATCATTTGCATCCATCACTTCATGTTTAATATACAAGCACTAGTATGCATGAGATTATAGCATGAACTGATAGTCCTTACATGTATGTAGGCATTTGCTCTTTTTCTATGTATTAGAGCATCAACTTTGTTTATAAAATAAAATCACCTATTGAATCAATGTATGTATCAATTATTTATTAATCGATGAACCATAGGTTCTCATAACTATACTAAGCACATCTATGCTCCTTATTACCATTATTAAAACATTAGCTCCATTACCTTCTATGATATCATTTGATATCATTCTTGTTGTGATTACAATTACCATTACGATTATTGTTGTTGGGATTGTATGTTGTGCAAGAAGATATGCTACATCGATGCTTAACAATACAATGCTTTATAATATATAATATGCATAGATGCATCTTAAATATTGGTTCACTAGTGCACCATACTCTTAGACATAGAGCATTAAAAAAACATCCAATTGGCCCATGTTTTTTTAGTTATAATAAACTTCTACTAAAATCTATTCAAAAACCTCCACTATTGTTAGTGGAGGTTTTTGCAATTTTTTTTTGATAATTTTGCTAATCCTGCAACACTAAGAACATTTATTAAAACGACTTCTAATTTGTGTTTTCCTTATAGTGTTAGGATAAATTATAATATCTTATTCAATCTTGAAATTGCTTCTAATGTTTTTTTCTCGTGCTTATGTCATTCTTGTAGCCAACAAACTCCCAATATCATGCGTAACCTAATTTCAACTATCAATCATATATAAATTTTCAACTTGCATTCAAGATTCTATTAAAAACAATAACAAATGTCTCAATCTATAGGTAAATATTATATAAAATAAATAAATAAATAAAATACTTCAATCTAGGTAAATACTATTAAAAAAACAAACAAATGCTTCAATCTAAAGGATAACCTAGAGGAGAATAACTAGTTCAAGATTGAGTTGGCATTTCATCCCAGGATGATATATATAGGTTAACCCTGTA
>JZKD02S1841186.1:49062-76084 GCA_000966675.3 Picea glauca | reverse complement strand
ATATATAAGAGCACATACATGTACACACATGCCTCAATATAAAAGTTAACATTCTAGCAGAATAACCAATTCAGGATTGAATTGACATTTCATCTTATGATGTTAGATAGGAGCACAGACATGTCCACACATGGTCACAACTTCTGAAGAATTGTTGCATGTGTATAAATCAAACAAAATTGATGAATTGTTGCATGTGTATAGATCAAACAAATTTGATGAAAGAATTTTAATTTTTTAAAAGACTTTGAATTATAATTTATAACGAAGATGAAATAATCAATCGATGTCAAGACCTTCCTTAGTAGATGCCAAGACCTTTCATAAAAATAATTTAAAAATTTAGCACTTTCATGGACATTAAGAAGAACCAATTGCACCCACCATCGACCTCTACCCTTATTAGTCCCTGCCGTAGGCATAGAGAGACTATAGTGATCGATAATGCGTTGACTACATATTAGTTTGTCCTTTGACCCGAAATATTTGCAGAATACCTATTGTTGGAGCTATGGAATTAAAAGCATATATTTTTATATAATAAAAAGAAAAATATATGTACTGATCTGATTGGATAAGAGATTGGAGGTATTATTGTCACCTTTTATATTCCCAATGTACTATATGGCAACATATCCAAAGTTTTTCTCATAGACAGTATTTTTTAATCATATATTTTTCCTCTATATTTCTTGAAGGTCCATTAATGCTAGCATTAGTTGGAATGTTTGTATTACCATTTTCTGCTAGGAGAATATATTCGTAAGTTTTCATATTTACTAAGCATATTGAAATGGTTTGATATCCAAGCTTTGTAGTGATTGAGAATTCCAAAATTTATGGCGTCTTTGGCGGATGTATATTTGTGTAAATGTATTGACACTTATTCTGAGATGCCTCAATAGGCCTGCCAGCGTAAACGTTTATATGACGCAACGTCCTCCAACACTCCTGACAGCTTAATTGTTTGCATAGCGTGAGGTCCTTAGATAGCCTGGTAGTCTTAAATGTTTATGTAAATATGCTTCTTGGAGTACATTTTTCCTCGAAATTTTGCATACAGTTACAGTGACTTTGCACAGTCTTCTTTGTCCACCGCTAGTTCAACAAACATTGTATGTTTCATCCTTGTTCTTCCATTGAAGCTACATACTTTGTTTTATGGTTCAGTGAGTGATTCTTCTTCGTTGGTTTGCCGGTTGCTGCCATTGTATGTTTCATCCTCGTAATCGTTGAAGCTACATACATTGTTTACTGGTTCGGTGAGTGCTTCTTCTTCGCTGGTTTGTCGTTTTCTTCTTCTTATTGTTTCGCTCGACATTTCATTGTTTTAGAGTAAGTTTCGATGCCATAGTTTCATTTTGTATTCTTTGTTTGTTGTTCAGTGTTTGCAGTTTGCAAGTAAGAATGTTTTCTTATTTGTAGTCGTATGTTCCTTGTATGTTTTTTGTTCTTTATGTGCTTGGGTTGTAGTTTTGTAATCGTTGGAGATACATATGTTTTTCACTGGCTTAGTGGTTCTTGTTACTTCATTGGTTCGTGGGTTACTGGTTCTGTTTGTTTGGCTGGGGTTTGCGCTTTGGGGCCCTCAGGGTGCAGTTTGGTCTGTTCGTGCTTTCTGGCTGCTTTGGTCCTTATTGTTTTCATTTGTTTAATTCGACATTGCAGGGTTGGGGTGCAACAGCGGGGGTTGGAGCATTTCTTTTTTCTTTTTTTTTTGGATTATTATTGTTTTTTGGGGGCGCTTTACGGTGTTCAACGCTTGCACCCACGAGTCGACATGAAGTTGTGTTATTTTCCATGTCTGTCGAGGCCAATATCTATTATTCTGTGTGATTTTGCTGGTGATCCAGTCTTGCCATGAAAGAAAATAGTTGCATGAAAAATTGTTGGAGGATTACATGTGAAGTTACAGTATTCGTTGTTTTTTTGTTGGAATAAAGCATATGTATGCAGGCTACATTTATAAACCATGTATTGTCATATGTGAAGATATGACATTACATGTTCTTTGCCCTTTAAATAGACTAGTGTGCACACGATAGAATTTGTGTTGTGCTTGAGATATGATATGTGCAACAAAGATTCTGCAAGATTATATTTTGATGTCTGGAAGCATGTCTGGGTAGTTTTCCATGGAAAACTGAGAACTTGTATCATGGGCACAACAATCTATGTAGAGGATAAAGAACATGGTTAAAGGGGATATCTGGATAAATTTCCAGGGAAAACCAAAAATCGTTTAGCTGTGGCCATGCAATTGCGTGATATTTTGTGCCTTGTAATACATTTTGGCCAGGGAAAAAATATCTACGCATTTGCAGCCATGGATAGAGAAGCACAAAGGTTCATGTTTCTACCTTTCTAGACTGTTCGTTCAGCTAGTTTTGTTGTGTGTACATATTGCTTGTTCTCTGGTGAATACCAACTTCCATTGATGTTCATTGAATTTTGTGCGTTCCCACATTCAAACAAACAGAGTAGTTGTAGAAAACAAGGGAGTGTTGACTGCATCAGCTAAAGAGGATATAGAAAGGTGCATGCTTGTACTATTGTTTCATATTGCGTTGTTTTGTATTTCATTTATGATCTGTATATGTGTTAAACTAGTTACGTGCCTTCATACATGGTAAGTTATCTTGCTTACATGCATTCCTTCCTGCATAATAAGCTGGTTCACGTCCGTTGTGTTTGGGCTGCATTGTTGCATTTAAACAAACATAATGGTTGGACAGGACGAAGGACTCTTTGGCGGGTAAATAGAGTTGTTTCTCTTTCTTTTAGATGTCTGTCTTCATAATAACTTACCTTCGTGTCCATTTCATCTTCTGCATTGCTGCCTTGGAAAAAACAGGTTGCTTGGATAGGGAGATGAATCGTTATGTGCAACAACAGAGGGTTCTATGGTGCAATATTCTAAAAGGTATACCAAGTGTGCTAGTAAATTAAATATACAAACCGGGTGGGGGCATATAATATTAGACTTGAAAATGATGAATTTGCAGTAATGGGCATTTCTGCACTCCCTATTTCTACTTTTTCCATTTTCTATTATCCCTTTTGTTTTCTAATTCATTTGCCTAGTGTGCTTTCCGAAAATTCCTTTGTGCACCACTTGGTGGACTAACGGCTTCACATATGTGGTCGTGATTCTACCTTCTTCCATAGTTACCTACTTTCTCGATTGCGGGTGCCAGGCTGGTAGGTTGAAGATTGGTCCCCTGGCTTCCGGGGGTTCGCGATATACAGATTGGCCATGGTGCCCCGTGCTCACGCCCTCTTTACTGTTAAACATTTCTCCAGTTAAAAAATTCAGATGCATACAGTTTTATGGTTATTTGGTCCTTTCGATGGACAATATACAATTCATATGCTTTTTTAGTCCTGATGTTCATCTGCACATGCTTGCATCAGAAAAAGTTGGACTAGTGACACGGGCATGAGTAGCCAATCATCCTAGAAATCGGCAAACCGACAAGGCCAAAGGTAAAGATCCATACGCTCTACTCTTACTATGTTTACTAAAAAAATTTGTTGGGATATATATTCATCTATGGAATGGAGGATATGATGATGTCATCTACAATACATGGTTTGCAACTCACAAGAAGTATCAACAAGTACAAGCGAGACGCCGAACGTGCTACATGTTCTGCAGACTAAGAGGCGTGGTTGCAAAACTCTGGCTCCATAGTTCATCAAAACTATGCGTGTGCGTGTAGCACACTACCATTCACTTTAGTTTTCCTATTCAAAAAAATGTTATCAGGTCTAGAGTTGTGACATCCAAAGTATTGTCAATAGAGGGCTTGAACAACCACCAAACTGGACAAGTGTTTGTCGGGGACATAATGGTTGTCTATAGCACCTACTTGGACAAGGAAAAAAAAATTAGATCCATTATGTGTGTTGACATAACAGACAATGATGCCATGCTAACAGTGACACTAATTGTTCCTCCACAACTTGTCTGTTATGATGTTCAAAAATATAACAAAGAAGAGGGACGATAGAGAAAGGATCTTTTAGACAACCCAGATAATGTTTGTAACAGAGTTGCCAGCAGATATAGTAAAGGATCTGAAGAAACTAGCTAGCTCTACAATTGTTGTGTGTATACATCCACAAAAACATTCTCACTTTTCTTATAGAAATAGCCTTCAACAAATTTCCGCGCCTGCTTAATTTTTTTTTTGGGGAAGGGGGGGATGTAGTTGTGTATTATGTTGTTCAATGTATTAATCAATTTGGTCGTGTTCCCAGGTTGAAGTTATTTTAGTTGCAACCAATGTGTACTCAACCCCCTTTGAGCCTGTATGTGCAAGATGCAACTCCGCTGCTTCTGCCTCCGCTTTGATAAGTGATGATACCATTGATTGTCTATGATGAGGTGAAAAATGTCCATATATATATGGACATTGCATGAATGCTTCTATCCAAACTATGGGCAACACACCCGTGCATTACACGATTAGGCATCCTATGTTACAAAATGTGCTTCTCAAGTTGGTCGAGTTGTCATATGAAACCTATCTATGGAAAAATGAAAGAAATGTCTACATGTTGCGGCATCTTTGCATACACAAAAAATTCACCTTGAATGAGGACAATGCAATTTTTCATATCGCCTGAAGAAGGGGAATATATATATATATATATATATATATATATATATATATCAAACTTCGGCACGAAACGAAAATACCTCATCTGTCTCTGTAACATTTGTTCAACATCCAAATGAATGTTCGTTGGACTTGGTCCATATCTCTGTAATCCCCATATATCGCATGTTCTCGGTTATTTTCTACTGGGAACATATACCAGATGCAAGAGAAAATGAATGCGGCGACGTCTTTTATTTGTATATCAAATTGTTTAGTGCAAATGTCGATGGGTTATGCTCTATGGAACCTTCTGGGAACTTGCTTGCAACTTGTTTAAGTATGGTTGGTTCTTGGTTATCTACTTTGTCCGTCAAATTGTATACCATGGAAATCCACCTATTCTTTGGAGGACACGAAACAATACAATTGAATGTTTTAGCCAGCTGGCCCGCAAATCCACCTGATAATATCTATGGCGCTATGACACATGGCTTGCTTTAGCAGATTTCCTTAATCGATGAACTTGGTCAAATTATTGTTCTAAAATAATTTGAAATCAATGAATACATAGTGTGCGAAGTGCAACTATCCTATCATAGAAATAAGAGGCTCTTAAAATTCAAATTGGTCGTTGTTTTGGCATTTTTTCTTATTCGACGAACTTAGCAAAATTAATATCCTGGAATAATTTGAAATCAACGAATATATACTGTGTAGAGTGAAATTGTGCTATCATATGAACAAGAGGGCCTTAAAATTCAAATTTTTCCTTCTTATGCTTGCGGTGATAGAATTTAAAAAAATCTTTCTTTTGTTTGCTTCATTTTAAAAAAAATAAGCGATTTAACATCCTTTAATAATTTAATGCAATTCACTTGTACAATATCAATAGTTAATATTAATAATTTAGTTTTTGAAAATAATGTTTTTAGATAAAGTTTATTTAGGATGAGCACCCCTAAACAATTGCAATCTTGAACCCGCCAGATGTGGAGTCTGCAAGTCCGCCTGTCAATTTGTATATCGCAGAAGTTTGGGTGATATTTGTAGAACACGGAACAAAAGAAGCTCAAATTTCAGCCCGACAAGCCGAGAACCCGCGATCCAAATAGTGCCCAAGTATGGAATGAGGGATCCGCATATGCTCTATAAAATGTCATCCATACTTTCTAAAAGTACATGTTTACTATGTATTTGTCATTTGTCGAAAAACTTTTATATCAGTTGCTCGACCAGATTATACAAACTTTCTCATCTAAATTAAATTCTGCAATATCAAAATTTAATATTAATAATTTAGTATTGAAAATAATGTTTTTATATATGTTAGATAGTTGATAGGGATTAACATCTATAAACAATGGCAAACTTGAACCCACTAGCCCTCAAGTCCATCTGTCAATCTGTATATCGCGGAACTTTGAGTGCTATTTGGAGGACACAGAACAATGAAACTGCAATGTTGAGCCAACCATCTCGCAGGTCCGCTTGTCAATTTGTATATCGCAGAATTGTGAGTGGTATTTTCACAACGCGGAACAATAGAGGCCGAATTTTCAGCTTTCCAGGCCCAGAGCCCCTGATAAAAAAAAATGGCTAAATATGGAATTCATACATGATCGCTACGGGACAATAAAAGTGCAATGTTCAGCCAACCAACCCAATTCCGCCTGTCAATTTGTATATCACGGAAGTCTGGCTACTATTTGTAGGGAAGAGAACAATAAAACCTCAATTTTTAGCCTGTCAGGCCGCGAACCCGCAATCCAAAAAGTGCCTAAGTATGGAATAAGGAATGTGAATATGTTGTATAAAATCTCATGTCCATACTTTATAAAAGTACATGTTTACTATGTATTGCTCGTTTGTCCGAAAACTTTTATATCAGTCGGTCCACCAAAATGGACAAACTTTGTTCTCTGCTTAAATTATGCAATATCAATATGTAATATTAATAATTTAGTATTGAAAATAATGTTTTTTTATATGTTAGATAGTTGATATGGATTGCCATCCCTAAACAATGGATAATTTGAACCCGCTAGCCCTCGATTCCATCTGTGAATGTGCATATCGTGGAAGTCCGAGTGCTATTTGGAGGACACAGAACAATGAAAGTGCAATGTTCAGCCAACCATCCCGAGAGCCCCCGATAAAAAAAAAGTTGCTAAATATGGAATTAATATGGGATCACTACGGAACAATAAAAATGCAATGTTCAGCGAAGAAGCCCGCAAGTCCTCTTGTCAATTTGTATATCGCGGAAGTGTGGGTGGTATTTGTAGGACACGAAACAACAGACTCTATTTTCAGCCTGCCAAGCCGCAAACCCTCGATCCAAAAAGTGCCTAAGTATGGAATGAGGGATCCCCATATGCTCTGTAAAATCTCATGTCCATACTTTGTATAGAGACTCATGTCCACAAGTCCACCTATCAATTTGTATATCGCAGAAGTCTAGGTGCTATTTGTAGGAAACAGAACAATCGATACTCAATTTTCAGCCCGCCAGGCCGCGAACCCATGATCCAAAAAGTGCCCAAGTATGGAATGAGGTATCCACATATGTTCCAGAACAATAAAAATGAAATGTTCAGCCAAGAAGCCCATAGGTCCTCCTGTCAATTTGTATATCGCGGAAGTTTGGGTGCTATTTGTAGGACACAGAACAATAGAGACTCTATTTTCAGCCCGCCAAATCGCAAACCCGCGATCCAAAAAGTGCCTAAGTATGGAATGAGGGATACGCATATGCTCTATAAAATCTCATTTCCATACTTTATATAGAGAGTCATCTCCGCAAGTCCGCCTGCCAATTTGTATATCGCGGAAGTGTAGGTGCTATTTGTAGGACACAGAACAATAGATACTTAATTTTCAGCCTGCCAGGCCGCAAACCCATGATCCAAAAACTGTCCAAGTATGGAATGAGAGATTCACATATGTTCTATAAAATCTATTTGTAGGACACAAAACAATAGATACTCAATTTTTAGCTCATCAGGCCGCGAACCCACGATCCATAAAGTGCCCAAATATGGAATGAGGTATCCGCATATGTTCCAGAACAATACAAATGCAATGTTCATCCAAGGAGCACATACGTCCTCCTGTCAATTTGTATATCGAGGAAGTATGGGTGTTATTTGTAGGACACAGAACAATAGAGACTCTATTTTCAGCTCGCCAGATTGCGAAGCCGCGATCCAAAAAGTGCCTAAGTATGGAATGAGGGATCTGCATATGCTCTATAAAATCTCATGTCCATACTTTATATAGAGATTCATCTCCGCAAGTCCTCCTCTCAATTTGTATATCGCGAAAGTGTAGGTGCTATTTGTAAGACATAGAACAATAGATACTTAATTTTCAGCTCGCTAGGCCGCAAACCCGCGATCCAAAAAATGCCCAAGTATGGAATGAGGAATTCACATATGTTCTATAAAATATCATGTCCATAATTTATAAAAGTACATGTTTACTATGTATTGCTTGTTTGTCGGAATACTTTTATATCACTCGGCCAACCAAATTGTACAAACTTTTTCGTCTAATTAAATTCTACAATATCAATATTTAACAGTAATAATTTACCACAGGTTCGCTCCTGGATTTGTATGTCGTGGAATTGTAGGTGTTATTTGTAGAGCGTGGAATAATAGAGGCCCATTTTTCTGCCCGCCAACCTGAGATCCCCCAATCCAAAGTATGGAATGAGAGATCCGCATATGTTCTATAAAATATCATGTCCATACTTTATAAAAGTATATGTCTAGTATGTATTGTTCGTTTGTCACAAAACTTTTAAATAACTTGACCGACCAAATTGTACAAACCTTCTCGTCTAATAAAATTCTACAAGATCAATATGTACTATTAATAATTTAGTATTGAAAATAATGTTTTTAGATATGTTAGATAGTTGATAGTGATTGCCATCCCTAAAAAATGGCAATCTTTAACCCACCAGCCCTCGATTCCATCTGTCAATCTGTATATCGTGGAACTCTGAGTGCTATTTAGAGGACACAGAACAATGAAAGTGCAATGTTGAGGCAACCAACCTGCAAGTCCGCTTCACAATTTACAAATTTCGTGACTTACAAATTGGTGGCCGATATATGCCATTAAGATGCAATATGACCAATGACCCTTCACGTCTCCTGGGTATATCTTCTGTCGTTTTTCTTTTGTAACCTACCCGACCGCTTTCCATACTTTGGTGTTTCTTGGAATCAGTTTTTCCATCACCCCTGCCTTCGTACTTGTTTCCAGATATGAAATAATTAAGCTTTAATGCTAGTAGCCATCCTGCAGGAATCGTTAAGATTGTCATTAATGTCCAGAAATCCGGAGAAGATTTGTCATTACTACAAATTAAACTAAGATTTGCGCACAAGTATGTTATCCTTTCCAAGTATTCATTTGAAAGGCAATGTAGTCTTTTTTTTTTGTGCGCAGACGGGTTGGTCCTTCTAAGAAATTTCTAATTCTTAATCTCTTTTCTCCGCCACTGCCACCTTCACACTTTTTTATAATTGTGCAATTAGTGAGTTGTGATGGTGACAACTCATTCCGCACGAACCTTGGAAACTATCATTGATAAGCGAAAGGCTCGAGCACATAGTCCATTGATACGCATGAAACCATAATTTGCGAAGGGTTATATTATCCCTCCCCGATTTTCATTTCAAACATTATCTCGAGCAAAAAAGAATTCTTAATAACTTCTGGTAGCAGTTCTCTCCACACACAGTAAACACATTAGGGAATACTGGCCAGAGGTTCCACTATTCCAGGGAATATTCTTACTATTCATCTCCCTCTGCCCAGGAGAAAATAGGGAGATGGTCCCTTGGTACACCGAGAGATATATTTCAAGCCAAAAAATTCCATGGCAACCCTGGCTGCTCAGAGAACCTTCCCACTTGCATTCATGGTTGTCGCAGAAGTTGATGCCATGAATTCTAAGCTGGAAGAAGATGATCTGATGGACGATGATATGGAAAGGGATGATGGCAACACAAATAATATTCCCACTCCTGCACCCAGATTGAAATCAAACATAACAAACGAAACTTCTCGGCTCGGTGATGGCAATGATGAAAAAACCAAAAGGAGTTTCAGAAAAGAAACCAACGGTGAACGCAACAGCCACTTTGCAGTGCGAAAGTAGGAATTCCAGAGCTCCAAATTAGTCTATTCTAGGTGGAAGAGTTTCATTGTAAAGAAATGATATGTTGATGCTCCTAGAGATATATTTCAAACCAAAAAAATATTGATTAACATCTTCGGGAATCAGGTCCAAAACTCTCGTTGGTGCAAGGCATTTTCCTACTAGTCATCTCCTTCTGCCCAGAATGGACTAATTTGGGCCTCTGGAATTTCACGTGCAAGTTGTGCTACTGAATTGTTTTGGACTATGCAGAGGCGGTTTCAGCTAACGTCTATTCCACTTTTCCTGCAACCATTTTTGTCTTCTTCCTCAGGGGAAGCTTGTGAAAAATATCAATTTTGGCACAGGATGATTCATCGAGGAGAAAACTGCAAAGATCTTGCATGTTGCGGATCCTGTGCCTGTGTTTGTCGTAGATACCTTCAATGTTTTGGCCTATAGAACTGGGTCCAATTTCTAAGGATAGATGTACAATACTCGGTGTTTTTATTATTTTTTTAAATGCATTTGCTATTAAAAAATATTTTCCTTCGATTCTTTTTTGTTGCCTCTTTTCTGGGTTTAATGCATGTTCTAATTGGCATAGTTCAGTGCTCTCGTACCTCTTCGATATTGTGTTTACTTAGCTTATCTTTTCTAAGATGGAACATGTAACAATTATATGCCAATTTACTGTGTGAATCCACCAGTTTTTTATGCAAACAAAAAATGGAAAACCAACGTTCAATTCTATTCGTAATGCAGATAGAAAATAGAAATACCAATGTACAATGTTGTAGCAAAATTGTTATTCTTGTTTCTAGACATGCAATTATTAAGTTTTACTACTAACAACCCATAATGGAAGAAGTTTAATACTTGAATTAATATGTTTCACTCATGGAAGAGTGCATAAAGAACACAGTTACACTCACACGTTCCAAAAAAATCTAATCTTCAACAAAGCATTTGCTAACAATTACTAGAAAATGAAGTTTAGTAGTAAAGTTAATATGTTAGAGTCATGGAAGAATGTATCACGAACATAGTTACACGCACACGTTGCAATAAAATCTAATCTTCAACAACGCATTTGCTGAAAATTAGTAAAACATCATAGTTTTGCAACAATGGGGCTTATTTGAAACCAATTCGCGCTTACGAAAAATGCCTTTTACCCTTCTATTTTCCTACTCTTTTATTTTGTCTAGTTTCTCTTCATGTTTACTTAATCATTTTTCTCCAAAACATGCCTTGTTCCGCGGCTTCATGGATTCACACGTTTCCAACGACCGCTTCCCCTTTCTTTAAATTGACCCTCTATTGTTCCCTATCCCACAACTGGCACCCAGAGTTCTGCGATATAGAAATTGACAGCCGGGCTTGTGCACTGGTCAGGTCAAAATTACTCAGCATGTGGGCGGTCTTGCGGGTTCAAAACTGCACTCGTTCTCTTTTATCGACACACCGACTGAACACTTCCCTATTCCATACCCAAAAACTTCTCCAATCATGAATTCCCGCTAGGTGGTATCTACATTGGACTTTTGTTATTCCATGGCCTGCGAACAGTACCGTCACTTCTGCGATATACAAATTTGCAACCGTTCTTGGATCATACCCTCTTCCATATTACGGTCCACCTATCATGCCCTCTTCCGTGGTGCACATTTTTGCACTGAAAAATTCTGAGAAATACAATTTAACCATGGGGTCCTCGCAAATTTAGTGGAACTATTGTCACCCTATTTTGAAGCTTGTCTGTCTACTTTCCATACTTCACCATTTGTTCAAATTTATTTGGCGGATCGTCGGTTTGGCGGGTTGAAGAAATATTCAGTTCGTAGTCATTGTTTCCTGTGCTTGCACCCCTTTGAGATCTTATTGCTACACATGCAATTAGCAATTTCCCTATTCCATAGTTATCCAGTTTGTCGGAATTCCGCAAATATACAAACCATCAACTGAACTAGCCCATCGTGATCTCTTCCGTTTTACACATTTTTCACTCAAAAATTCCGCAACATGAAATTTGACCGTGCAACACTTAGTTGTCCTGAATATCCCCGTAACCCTTTTTTGAATCCTGTCTGACTGCTTTTCAGAGCTTTCCATTCTTTCCTTTCTCTCTGTCATCTCCGTCACCTTCACACTTGTCTATAATAAAAGAAAATAAAAAGTTATATACATATCTTGTTTATAAATATGGAATTACTAGCATTTAATTCTAACAGGTCATCATGCAGAAACTGTATACATTGTAATTGATGGGTGAAATGCTCGAGGACATCTCCTATTGATGTGCATTAAACCAAAATTTTCGAGGGGATTATATTATCCCTTCTGAGTGTTCATTTCAAAATCATAAAATCCCGTTCATGGTGTGGCCTTCACATGTTTACGAAACCTCCATTCCTTAATTATTGTTCGTCGTACTCACCACCTTCGCATTTATAAATATGTAATAAATAAAATTTGCTGGTAACAGTTCATCATGCACCACCATTATAGATTGCCATTAATCAATGAAAGGCTCGAGGACCTTTCCCATTCGTAAGCATTTAACCAAGATTTACCGAAAAGTTACATTATAGGCTATAATTGTTCATTTAAATCATCATCTACAACAAAGCAACCTTCTCATAAATCTATGGCATCAACTCGACAACAGTTTTGTGGAGATACAATGAACATCTTTGGGCGCGAGGACCATAACTTCCATTGGTCCAGGGAATTTTCTTATTACTCAACCTCTGCCGCCGAGAACCAAGTAATTTGGACCTCCAGGATTTCTCATGTAGGTTGTGTCCCTGAGGTTTTTGACTATAAGGACGTGGTCTCTTGGTGCGCCAATAAATTTATTGCGGAAAAAAGAATTATTCCACTGCAGGACCGCTCTTTTGTTTCTTTGTCACCTCAGGTCTTCCACCAGATGCTGAAATTGTCGGAGCCAACATTGACGTTCAGAGGAGAAGATTGCAAACAGTTCCTAGCAAAGCATAATAATGGATTGGACCTCTTGCCCCTTTTTCTGGAAAATCCAAATCTAGTTCCTGAATATATTACAAGCATGCAGGTTAGTTCATTTAGAAATCCATTTCACGAAATTGCCTGATTTTTTACAAGAATAACGGGACAGGAGTCCACAACTACTATTTCCCGCATGACTCTTTATATTTTGTATTTCACAGTCAATGAACAAGCCATTTTTGATTGGGGCAGGTTAATTTCCCATGAAATCTCTTCCTAATTGTCAAGCTACAAAAGGGAAAATAAATTTTATATGTCATCATATTTAGTTTTTGCAATAGCCCATTCCCGCCGGTTTCCACAACCGTCTCTATCCAAGAATGTCAATTGCGAATTCCACCCAGTAACATTCTGGTACCAGGCCTTGTGGAGGCACAAGGCTTCACACTATTTTTATGAGGTTTTTAATGACTTCTTGTCTATTTTCAATTTTTTTTTTTAGTAGAATATGCTCCCTGCATATCTGAACAAGAAACTAGCTTTTTGGACAAGAAGGGGACACTAGAACATTTGGATAATTACACTGTCATAAGAATTTTTGGCTCCACGGAACAACCTTCTCTCCTTCCATGTGACATTATGAACATAATGTTTGTTGTAGGAGTAGCATGTCAATACAACTACTGGTTCCATCTGTTCCAAAGGAAGAAAAAAAACAATTCATTCCTCTGCCTTAGAAAATAGGGGAGTTCGTGTTGAAAAACATCAACAAAATTGACGATTTCGTAGCACATTCTAGCATCTCCAACCTGAGATATGCTAAATACATAAGAGGATTTGACTCCTATGATATTTTTAGACAACATTTACAAACACTTGGCCTCGACGATTGTTTTGTAAATAAACACCTGGCCAAAAACAAAGACAGTGGCGACAACGGTCCTACCTCCGATACCAATGAGGTGGAGATGGTGCAAAGATGCACTAAATTGTACATGCAACAGGGGAAAGGCCCCAGTGACAAGAGTGTTCAATCCGAAAATACCACTCCAAAAAGTACTACATCTCGGAGCATCGCTCCAACGGCCCATCACAACAACAAAGAAACTGGGAGTTCTTCAAACGGAGGAGGAGATAATGACCCTTCTCACTCTAAAATTGATAGTTCTCACAAGATTCTAGTAGAAAAGAAGAGAAAAAACAATGTGGGGTAGGCGGAAGAACCGAAAATTCAGAGTAAGAACATGGAACTTGACACTGATCTAGATACCATGATCTGCTTCCTTGATCAGCCCGGAGACGCCATCCACCATGGCCATCCAATGGACACATCCGTCACCGAAAATTTTGACGAAGATGAATCCTTCATGTTACAGAGCGCTAATTTTGATAGCCAGAACAAAAAATTGATAATTCAGAAAAAAAAATGTTAAAAATAAGAAAGGCAAATCTCGTTCAGAGGTTGACGTTGCCAACATGTGGCTATCCCAAATCTGTCAATTTCACACCGCAGCCGGAGAAGCACTTCATGATTCCATTAGAGGCATCAAGATCGAGAATGCCATACTAAAGGACTGAATCAAGGAATTTGAAGACGCTTTAATTCCTATGTCATTTCTTGTCAATCGTTTGGCAATAGCCATGCATGGAACCCCTGCACCCAATGTAAAAGCATCTTGCACATTGCTCGCATCTTGTAAAGGATATGTGGAGAACAATATAAAAAAAAGAGTGGAACTGGTTACCGAGGCCTGGAAAATATCACAAACCATCACTTCCCTTGGAACCAGGGCACATAGCTTGCTCGAGCTTTTGCAGGTCGAATTAAAAGATGAAGAAAATTTCTTTTTAAAAACAGTCATCCCTTTTGGCAAGATTGTCAACAATATGACAGAAAAAAAATAAGAGAAGAAGATATTCCATCAAAAAACTGCATCAGTCAATTGAATTCATGTTGGAAAGAAAAAGTAAAGATCCTACATCTCATTGTTTAGTCATGTGAACAAGCCATATCGAAGAAAGATATATTATTCAGAAAGATGTCAAATATAGACTTAGCCAGGAAAATATACGACTTCCAAGACCCCCACTTAATCACAAACTCCTTGCCCTTAACCAGGAAAGAGTTCGATAAATAGATTGTTATGTTTAAGACCTTATCTCTACAAATTTTTTACAACATCCTTCAATTTGATCAAGCTCACACCCACGACTGGCTAGTCAAATATGCAATACATAATGAGGAAATTCATTAGGCTCTCTCTAATCTTTCTATCGACTTCCGAGAATTAGAAAACAATATTTTCAACATAAAAATATGGAATGAGATCAACTTTGCCCCGATGAGAGGCCACATTGAATAATTTCTTGAAAGGAAATTGAAATAGGCCGCCGACAAAAGGTAACAGACAGTTCCCAGCATTCCAGCAGCCGTGGAGGACATCCTTGAAACCGCAGTCGTCAGTGACATCAATGAAACGACAACCACAAGAAAATAGCCAAAGGGATCATATGTACCCTCATTGTAAGTTTACTCATCACATCCTTCTTTGTTTATCAACCTTGTTATTCCATTTTCTTAAATACAGATGTATAGGCAAACACTTATACCTTTCCATTTATTTTCTTTTGCAACTATTGCACTCTATCTTCTTTCCACAGTCTTGTTCCTTGTACATATTTCTCTAATGGTCCGCGGGAGCCCTAATCCAAGTCTACATGACAAATGCATTGAAATTCCGGTTTATATGTAACAAACTTTAATTTTTTTGTATATTTCAAAATTTCCAGCAGTATGTAACAAACATTTATTTTTTGACAGATTTCAAATAAAAATGCATTTAAATTTTTATATGTTACAAACTCTATTCTTATCTTTCACCACTATGTATGACAAATTCATTTAATTTTTAATATGTTATAGACTTTTATTCTTATCCTTCACCAGTCTGTATTGCAAATGCATTTACTCTTTTATATGTTACCGACTTTTCTTTTTTTATATATTTCAAAACAAATGGTGCTCAACAATGCAACCGTCATTTACTTATAACCCATGTTCACAAATGCATTTAAATTTTTTATATTTCTTATGTCCTATTAATTCTATGTCATCATATATTTTTATCTTTCACCAGTCCATATGGAAAATGCATTTAACTTTCCAAATTTATTCTTGCACTGTAAACAAATTTTTTACTTTCTTATATACTTTAAAAAAAATAGGTTTGCTATATACTTTCAAAAAATAGATGGTGCAACCCTCATTTAATTTTGCCCCATCTTCTGTGATATACATGTTGCACACAACATTTCCGTGATATACATTTTGCACCAAAAACTTCATTTCATTTACAATTGGACCCCATTTTCCACAATTTTCTTTCTAACCTCCTTGGTAGGGACTGCGCTGCCACACAACCTTGTTTTCAAATAAAAATTGTTCATTCGATTTTAAAATATATCTACATCATGATTTCAAACCGTGTAAGAAGAAATATTTGATTTCTTTGAAATGTATCTCTATCACATCTGTGGTGTTTCCACGTTGTCTTCGTGGGGACGAGAAGTTTCTTATATAATATTTAACTCCCCTAACAAAAAAATGATTATAAAAAAATATAATTTATAGTGCAGATGAGTGCTAAATTTCCGATAATACTATTTAAATATTGACGTCATATGTACGGAGTTACATGATGTAACATACATAACGCCAAAAGACAAGTACATATGGGATGAAAGATGGTATTTATCATATATTGTGTGCTCTACTAGCTTTAAAATGATCTCTGTAGTTAAAACAATAAAATTATTATTGCACTGAAAGTTGAGAGAGGTGTTTTATAACTTGGTAAGATATAAATATTATGAGTATGTATATGTTAACATTTAAAAAATTAAATTAACATAAATTTGTTTTAAATTCAAATGTATTAAGTATGAGTATTATAATTTTATTATTATTATTTAATATGAAGAAATTAATATATGACATGGAATTAAATGATATGTCTTTTAGGAAGAAAGGGCTATTGATGTTAGATTTGTTTCATGCTTTACTTGATAGTGTAGAGGTACTCTCGTGTGGGAGGTGAGATGTCTTTATACTCTACCACTAGTTCATCTACCTACATTTATTTGAGTTAATAGAAAACTTTATGAAAATTTGGTGGTTGGAATGATCTTCTTTTATCATTGTGATATGACCATGAAAACCACAAACTTTCAAGTTTCTAGAATCAATTTTCTTGACTACTTGGCATTGATAAAAAAGACTTTGATATAAGTTTCTGCCTATCTTGTTTCCTAATGACTAGGCAAGTGCTCTTCCTATACTTATCTTGATAAAAATGTTTTTATTTTAAATAAATAGAGGTTTTTTTTTAATATAGGCTTTTACATCTAAAAAATTATAAAAAATTCATAATAGTATGAATAAATTTTAGGGTGAGTGCAAGAACTTGGTGGCCGAAAAAGTGGTAATGGCATGATTAAGAATGTGCACTCGAAAGAACGTGTGTCTGTTCCTAGGAACGTGGACGCGTTCCTACAGCTATAGGTTCGACTGTGGTCGAACCTCCACGTGGATTTCCACATAGGTTAAGCAGTAGGAATGCATGCATGCTCTTAGGAACATGTGTGTTCTCTTAAGAATGTGTGCGCGTTCTTACTGGGTTTTTTTTTAACCATCCGAGAGAGATTTTGTGCACAAAATCGCGCTTGCGTTTCTCATTGGGAAAATAGTGTGAAGAGAGGAGAAAGAAAGAGAGGATATTTCCATCTCCACTGCCACCATGTGTCCAGGTATGTTACATTTATCTTAACTTTAATCCAATTTAGTTAATTAAATTTAATATATTGCTCCCAATAATCTAAATTGAAAAAAAATTTGTAATTTAGTGTTTTAAATATAAAAAGAAACTAATTTACATGCCATGGATGTTAAATTGCAGCATATGCAATACAATGGAACCCCAAGAAAATTTAAATCCCTCACAACAAAACCAAGAACATCAAAACCCAACCCACCACCACCACTACATAATGTAAACAGTGAAATTGATGAGGGGTTGGTGATATTAAGAAACCTTGAGGAATAACTAAGGGAGACTAGAGAACCTAGGAGAGTCTCCTTTTTTTTTAACAAGAAATGGAAAATATATATTGAAATGTGTGGATAAATCCATTGTAGTACAAAAAAAAGGGCCATGAGAGACCTTCGAGAAGTAGAATATTTGAAGATTGGAAATGCTAAAACAAAATCTGTGATCGTAGAGTTTCCACCTTCCCTAGATATACTGCATCTATTGTATTTCGAAGAATACAATATATAGAAAACTATGTTTATATATAAAGAAAAACAAAACATGAAATCTGAATCTTACAAAAACTCAACTACGTGGTTCCATTTTGATGTTTTAATGTCCCTGTTGTTCCCAAATTGAGTTTGGACAAGGCGCGTTGAGGTCCGAGATTTGGTTGACTATGGCTGAAGTTACATTCTTGGAGGATCCATGGGTGCTTGTTGGTGTGCTTGGTTGATGATGATTTTGTTCCATCTGATCCAATCAACTTTGCATTATCTCCAAATTGTTGCGTTGCTCTTTAATTTGACTCCTTTGAGCATAAATTTTATCTTCCAGCCTTTCACTTAGATGTCTGTGTTGAGAGAGGGTTTTGAGTTCAAAAGTTAGGGTGAAGCTGAGTGCTCCCATCTAAATTTGCGTCCTTTGGAAGCCCACACATTCTGTCTTAGGGTTCGACTAAACATAACCATCTAGTAAGCCCTTGACACCTTGCAAGTGCATGAACTCTGGTGTGCTTTGATTCCTCTAGATATTTTCCATGTTGTTATGGGGGACGCGATGTTGCATAGAATTGGGCTTCCTATGAATTGAGATTTTGTTGGGAGGAGAATAATTCAGCAAAGGTCATGGGGCAAAGGCATGGGCAAAGAAATGAAAAAGTAGAGGGCAAGGTGGTGGACGAGACAAAGAATAACGAGGGGGAGCCCAAAGTTTCTGGGTAGAAATTCGATGAGAAATAATCAACACTAGAGAACCTATGCAATTCAGATGGAGTGCATGGTGAGAATGGATTACCAAAGAAACATGTAGAATTTTCCCCAGCAAGGACGAATGTTGAACGGGATTTCCCCATGTGATGATCAATGCCAAATTCATTTCAAAAATATAAGTCACAAATCTATCTGGTGTGATGTACTTGAAGACTTCATATCTGCGAGCTTAAGTCTAGGCCTAATGTCATCCTGGATAATCATTTGCGCATCTGGGTTGATGCACATATGATCCATCTGCATCACAACCTTCAACCTTTGATTTCCCACGAGCTTGAATGAACATATATACTTACCACCCAAAACCATAATGAGGCCATCATATATGTTTTTAACCCAGAATATCCTTGGTCGGTGAGTCATCGGTTTACACTTTCCACCTGTCTGCTCCACCTTTCCCCTCTTGCACTGGCCACATGTCTTCTCTGCCTTTTGCCTCTTGCGTTGGAGCTCCAAGTGGCTCCTCCTTTAGACTTTTCACGCTGGCTCCTAGTCGTGTGATAGAGAATTAGACTAGGGGGCTAAGACTTCAACACCCTCCACCCCTAAGGTTCTAGGAGGTCTCCCTATGGCCTCGTTCACCAATTTTCCTACTGTCGTGTTATTTTCCCTCAGAATGTGAAAGAATTTTGGCTTGAGGGTCCTTGAGTCTACACGTATTCGATAAATAATTATTTTTAGGCTCAAATTTTTTTGCTCGATTCCCTGGATCATCATCCTTATGATTTTCTTGGAGTCTCCTATAACATTCAGATTGGAGATTTTTCGGGTCTTTTCTAGTTGGAGTCCTTTGAGTAATGCATAAGCCTCTGCTTTTTTCTTGGTGTCTTTCCCGATATTCCAATAGTAATTTAATATTCTTTTTCCATTGGGTTTGTAGAGAAACCCGCCCCCTTGCACCTGCCTCCCCTGGGTTTCCCTTTGAAGAGGCATCAAAACAGAGTGTATGATCAGATTGATTTTGAATCCATTCATCAATGCTATGAAGAGTATGAAGCTGCCAGCATGATCTTTGCACTCAGTGAGAATTTTTTCCAGAGTGAAGGTTGAAGCTTGTGATCCAAACCTTCTCTGGGATACTCCAGTTGGAAGGATATTCTATGTTCAGATATTTAATGCTCATAACCTCTGATAGAAGTGTTTTGGCCTTGCTAGCGACACTTCTATCTATAAGTTTGTTTGTTTCTAGCTAGCTAGATATTCCAGCAGATGTACTTGGGGAGGGACCCCCACAATCTTTTGAAGATTGGTTTTCCTCGAAAGGTTCCCTGGTTGTATTTTCCCCAATTTCCCAAACATGGTTTTAAATATGAGGGCTATCTTATTTGATGACTCAGGTATCCATAAGTAGCATTTGAGACTATTGTCGAGAAGGGGCAATCCCAGAAGAGGTGTTGGATAGTGTCTTGATTATTTTGGCAAAGAGGGCAGATGAAGGGATCGTGGAAACCTATTTTCATCGGGTTTTCACCCGTTAGGATTTTTCCATGTTCTAGGGACCAAATAAAGATGTTTATTTTGGGCAGAGCATCTTGGTTCCAAATATGTTTCCATTTTTTTGAAGTTTAGATCACCCTTAAAGAGGAGAGAAGAGATTTGTATCCTTCTTTTACTAAATACCCATCTGTTCCCTAGCCATGATTGTTTGGAATATCTATGAGAATAGGTGTTTCTCATTTAAGGATTGAAATCAAAACTTGAGCTTGATTGGACATGTGAGCGGGGACGTCTCCCAGAATCCACTCCTTCCAGCTACCATTTTCGTTCCATATTGAGATATTGAAGAGAGTGAGTTTTTTCTTGGTAATCAACCATCTTTTCAGGTCCCCAATTTATGCCTCTCAAGAGGTGATATCAACTCCCAAAATCGGATCTTTCAATAGCCTGATTATTTTTCCATTTCCATGGATCCACGAGAGATGTTCCTTAAAGAAGGGGACTGTGACTCTTATTATTTTCCATATTTGTGATCCAAGTTCGGAATCAGATGTATTGTCCATGCATCTTTTTCTTTCCCTAGCCTATATTTTTTTATTATATCCATTTTACACCATTCCTTTCTTTCCAACACTATCCTCCAGAGAAGCTTTTCTCCCATTTCTATATTTGTCACTTCGGGGTCTCTGATTCCTAATCCCCCATTTTGTTTTGGGTGAGGATACTATATCCCAGTTCACTAGATGATTTTTTTTGGAATTGGATTTTCCCCCTTGCCACAGGAATTTGCGAATGAGTTGGGCCATGCATTTTAGAAATCCCTTTGGATCCAGGAGGGAGGAGAATTGGAAGAGGGGAAGGGACGATATAACATATTTTATCAATATCACCCTCCCCATTGGATTGAGCCACCTTGACCCCCATGACTCTATCTTATCCCTGACTTTTTGAAGAAAGAGGTGCCAATACTCACCAGGGAGTGATTTTAAGCACAAAGGTAGTCCAAGGTATTTGAAAGTTTTCCAATCACTTGAGATTTCAAAGCACAGAGGTAGTCCAAATTATTTGAAAGTTTTCCAATCACTTGAGATTCCACAACCCAGAATTTGAGTGATCCCTACTCTGCTATTAGCTGAAACATTCCACACATAGATTTGACATTTTTCCTTGTTCAGAAGACCACTTGAAACTAAGAGAAAGGTGTCTAGGACTTGGTTTATTCTTCTTGCCATAATTTTTGAAGCTCCACTCAAGAGAATCATATCATTAGAAAATTGTGAGTGGTTGATACGTTTTACACCCTGAGCTATTTTGATTCTTGGAATTGTATCGTTGATGCTTTCCCACTCCAACGTTTGATTGAGAGTCTCTGCCATGATCAAATACAGAAGAAGGGAGAGTGGGAATCCTTTCCTTATTCCTATGGAGGCCCTAAAGAAGGGATTTGATCTTCCATTTAAGGGGGGGGCAATCCAAGGGGACGCAATACAAGCTCCCGTCTAGGATAAAAACTCTTGATTGAAACCAAATTTCTTCATAACTTTGAAAAGAAAATTATGTTCTAATCTATCAAATGCATTTTCCATATCCAATTTAATTGACATACTTTATTCCCCCGAAGCGTTGCTGGAGTGGATTGCTTCTTGCACTAGAATAAATTTTTCCCATATTTGTCAGCATGCCACAAATCATCCTTGAGTAGGAAGAATTAGGGATCTGAGAAAATGATTCAACCTGTTAGCAATGATTTTGGCCATGATTTTATAAGATTTATTACAAAGAGAAATGGGTCTAAATCTATTTAGGGTAGATGTGACATGTTCTTTTGGTATGAGTGTTAAGAGGAGGAGTTGGTGGCTCCTCCCATTTTTTATTTATTTATGCACAAATCTTATCATTCTAATGAAATCCTGCTTGATTATGTGCCAACATTTTTTTATAGAAATGAAGGGTGAAACAATTTGGCTCCTAAGATTTATCCTCGTTGAATTGATTGATTTCTTTTAGGATTTCTGCTTCTTCAATTTGTTGGTTGAGTTTAATATTGTCTTTATCTAAAAAAATTCTTAGGATATGGTTGAGAAGAGAGTCGGTGATAGCTTCCTCTAATATTCTATTTGAGGTGTAGAGCTTGAGAAAATGGCTGGAAGTTTGTTGTTTGATTTGGTCGAACTCCTTTATGATTTCTCCTTCCGGAGTTTTGATTTCAGAGATTTGATTTGACCAAAGTCTGGCTTTTGATTTCCTGTGGAAGTAGGAGGTATTTTGGTCCCCTACTTTCAACCATAGACTTATGGATTTTAGTCTCTAGATGATTTCTTCTTCGTTTACCACTTGAATGTATTCCTTATGAATTTTTTGCTTAGACGTTATATGGCTTTGTTGGACTTATTTTGTCTCCATTTCACCTTGAATCTTTTCCAGATGAAGATTTTTTTCTTTAACCTTGTTCTGGATCAGGATCGAAGAGGTTTTTGCCCAAGTTTTGAGGAGTCCTTTCACCAACTTTAGCTTCTTCTCCCAAATGATGATTGGAGAACCTATGATCCACTGGTTCCAAACTTGTGGGATAGAGGGTAGGAAATCCATTCGATCCATCCATAAGGGGTTGAATCTGAAGGGGATAGGGCCCCAATTTTTTTGTGGTTCAAATATTAAAGAGATAGGATGATGATCTGATCCTACCCATGGGAGGATCAAAGAGAAGGCTTTGTATGGGTGAGCAAGGAAAGAACTTCTTATTAAAAACCGATCAATCATATCCTCATTGTCACCTGGTCCTACTCTTTTGTTGTTCCAAGTGTACAATCCTTTAGAGGGGGGAACATCAAAGAGGTCCAGATCCAAAATTAGATCATCCATATTTTCCCTAGATTGGTCCCTCACGATAGAACCCCCTCGTTTTTATTTCAATCCTCTTATGGTGTTGAAGTCCCCAACAATAATCAAATATTTTTGGGGGGGTTTGTTGGCCAAATCCTAAAGGGATTGCCAACATTCAAATTTTTCCAGATATTTATTTGGCATATAAAAATTTATGATTGAGTAGAGCATACTTGTGGATTTCCTAGTTAGAGATACCTTCAGCCAGAATTGGGACTACAATTGTTCCTCTAGCTTGAATTCTTTTGCGTTCCAAATTGTGCCTATTCCTCTCGAGGCTCCTCAGGAACTAATTTATTTTCCTTCCCCTTTTTTCCAATTTTTTTCATTTCTTCGAGGGTTTCTAGGTCCCTCATTTGTGTCTCCTAGAGTAGGAGGATTGAAGGATTTTTTGTTTTCAATAATTTTCAAACTTCTTCTTTTTTATCCCTGCTCCCTAGTCCTATACAGTTCCAGGAGACAACTTTTATCATTTATCAATGGGTTCCCCTGCCCCCCCCTTTAGAGGGCTAAGATTCTTCTCCCTTATGATGGGATGAATTATTTTTCCTGGATTTTCCCTCTTTTTTTAGTGCTTCCTCTATAGTTTTTTGGATGCCTAACTCCTTCTCTTTTTATGCAGTCGATTCTCTTTTGTTTCTATGATATTTTATTCCTGGATTTTTTTTTGTAGCTGATTATGTGATCTCTAGGTCTGTGTCACTGTCAGAAGTGTCATTTATTTCATATTATAAAAAAACAAAGGAGCTCCGGGGAGAGATTTGGAGGAGTTTTTGTTGTCGTTTCCCCACTTGTTATCGGGATTTATTTTTCTTTTCCTTTTTTGTTTTCCTCTTTTATTTATTCTTGTCTATTTTTTCCATTTTCTTCCCGGCAGTCCCTGAGGTATTTCGTGTTACCTTCTATTGGTAGTCAAACATACTAATTGTGGCTTGATTCTCCTTTATGGGGTCATCTTGGGGGCCTTTCTCTCGAGCCTAAAGATTTTTCTCCTTGTCCTTGTGGAGGGTTCGTGGATGTTTTCCCAGTAGTTTTTTTCCTTTTTAGTTGTTGCCAATGATCTTGTTTCAGATCTTGCGACTGGGTTTCCTTTTCTTGAGGGAAGCTTTTTGCAAAATGTCCATATTTGTGGCATGCTTTACATTTGAAGGGAATTTTCTCGTAATCTACCTGTTGAACATAAGACTAGTTATCTAGATTCAGTTAGATTGTTTATGGGAGACCTTTTTCCAGATACACCTCCACACAAAGTCTGGCACAAGATTGAAGTCCTTCTCTTGGTTCAACATGATCGATATATTTCCCCAATGAGTTGTCGATATTTCTTAGGGTTTCATAATTCCAGTAGTGTAGAGGAAGGAACGACAATCTTACCCAGCTATGGACTGTTGAAGGGATATCATTTTCTAGGATGAAGTCTGGGGTCCATTTTTAGAGATACATTCCATGTGAACCCAGGAAATATGGGCCGCTTCGAAAAATGAGATCCCTATCCTGTTTTTTTTCAAATAAGAAAGCGAAGAAAACCTTACCACAAAGGGCTGGAGACATTTGTCCTTGGATCAGTTTTCACCAGTTCAGTTTCATCCAGTGATGCATGGATTTAGGGGAGGGCCACAATCCTGTGAACTTCCCTATCAGTTTTTTGTCATCCTATCTAAGAGCTAGTGAGTGATCCGAAGCAAGATGCACAACCACCTTTGGAATTTCTTTCGATATTTTGACAAATCGGGATGGAGCTGCCTTGTGGACCTTTGCGTAGGAGGAGATCAAGGCCTGGAATTCCTAGAGATCCAAGGATGAGGAACTAGGTGGGGGATCCCCCCCCTCAAAGGGGGCCATGATGACCTGCACATATTGCAAGAGGAACCGCACAAAAACCCTAGGCTCAGGAACCCTAACGCTCGAAAAAAAGTTGGTACATGCGCTATACAATAGTAAGCATACCAATGCAGTTTAACAACAATGCACTGACAAGAAAAAAAAACCTAGCAGAGTCTCCTTGGCCACTTATTTGGACATCATTTTCCAGTCCATTGCAAGTGCCCAAGGGAAATTGACACATATTTCTGACTATATGGAAATAATGTATGAGTATTATAGCACTATTTTGGACAAAAAACAAATCAAAGAACTGGGCATTTCAAAACAACAAATATTTTCTATTTTTAGGGATCCTATAAATGGAAAAGAACTACCATTAACCAGGAAACGCCTATCCATTGACTGATGCATCCATCCCCAGATTAGTCAAAACTGGATGGATAGGTGGTACATGGGTTTTGATAAACCTCTCTGCAATAACATGGATATGCCCTTATATTTTCTGAGGAAATTATGGGCTAAGTTTATGATGGGTAAACATGTCAACTACTTTGACATTAGTGACTTCCATGGGGTGGGTCAAGGATCCGCACAGGACCAAGACAGGCCAAGCACGAGCCCGCGTTAGGTCCCTGTGCTCCTAGGTGAAGGCCTGACCCACATACCCAACATCCTCCTGTTGCAGAGAAATTGCAACATGTACATCTATCCATCTCCTCATTGACTCGTATCCTAGTGAAACATAATAGCTTTGTTGCACTATCTCGACTGGAGGTGCATGCCAGTGACATTGATAGGGGGTTTGGAGTGTCAACATGCACATGAGAGTACAGTGAGGAGAGGGCACATGAACATAACAGATGTCCATGTGCACCTCAAAGATTCTCCAGTTGTGGGAAGACATGCTATGGGCCTACAGAGACCACTAGAAAACATAGCTTCATGGAGGAGGTTAATATCTTAACCCTCTTTTTTGTTCTTCATCGTTATATATTTAGTTTTTATTTTGTGTGTATATATATATATATATATATATATATATATATATATATATATGATTGTATGTTGTTTTGTAGTTGTTTCATCCCAAGAACAGACCCTCTATGCCTATGGATGCATCAGTGCCTATCCCCACCACAGATGCAACAGTAGAGACAACATGTTCATTGGGTGCACCGTACACACATATGTATCAGATTTGATAGATTCAACATAGTCATTTCTTTATTTTATAACATCCTCAAAATTTTTATATGTTCTCTTGTTTCTATAATATTTGGCACTAGGAGATACCAGGGATTGTCCTTCTCGGATGGACAAGTCACCAACATCATAGGTATCATGTGTAAAGTTAAATATCATATAATTCTCAAAATTTTTGTGTTTATGTTTTGAATTTTAGTATTTTGTAATAATGGTTCAATTTTTTTCATATGTATGCAGGCCGACGATATATTTGCTAGGTATCGTAGTATTGCACCTACGCATTGCTTCTGGGTTTTTCTTTGTCTAGGCCTAGGGTGTTAATCCCTTTTACAACCTATGAGGGTCCATCACAACCCAACTGTCTAACACCCACCCCCACCACCACTTTCGGCCCCATCGACAGAGATTTCCACAGTAGAGGTTATATTAGAGTAGGTTGTACAACCCAGTGCTCCATCTGGTGGTGAATCTCCATCGATGCCCGAGATATTCATGGTGAGATAATGCATTGATGATAATTTTTCATGTTTCATGATTTTTTTTTTATGCATATTTGTTTGAATTTCTTGACTTGATCCTTGTAACTGATGTAGGGTGGCATTGCAGAGATATCAGGGTTGCGAAGGAGGGTAACACCCTCACGATTGACAGTTTCATATGTTGTGAGTTGTCTTAGGTTATATTACAAAGTATCAATTTGTATTTTTATTAATTCTTTGATGAAAAAAAACTTATAATTGTTTATTGTTTGTGTAGTCTCCAGAGCGTCGAAGCATGCCCAAGACTAGAACCTCTCGAGGTGCATCCTTGAGAAAGAGAAGAAAGATATATTTCCAGGATGCTCCTGAGGGTGGCGAGGGT
>JZKD02S1841186.1:14782-39921 GCA_000966675.3 Picea glauca | reverse complement strand
TCACAATTTCATAATTAAAATTGACACTTTTTAGGATGTCTAAAAAAATTCTTAATTAGGATAATGGTAAAAAACAAAAATGTCATGGGCCAACATGGTGTATAATGTGTAAAAATGATGGAGAATTAGTAAATCATTTATTTGTACAATGTCCATATGAAAAAGAGGTATGGAGTGAAGCAATAAAATTGACACTTTTGCAATCAAAATTCACAAAAAAAAATTGAAATTGAGACTTTTGGAGTTTAAGATTCACATTTTTTGGATTTGAAATTACTCGGAATCCATACTTTTGGAATTGAAATTTACACTTTTGAAAACCAATATTCACAATTTCATAATCCAATTTTGCATTTTATAAAGACTTGTGCTTAAATACATCTTGCATAAATATTACATCCCTAAGGCTCATGCAAAAATTTTAAATCCCTAAGGCTCATTACATCATGCATAAAGATTAAATCCCTAAGGCTCATTACATCACATGCTTAAATATTACATAATCTAGGACAAGGCCTAACATATGCTTGAAGGCTTAATATCATGTCGATTTTCAGACTTGAATCCCAATGCAAGCTACATTAGTACATCACTTTTATGAATTTAATAAGACACCATTAAATTTTTAAATAGCATCTTTTTACCATATCAGGATTTTCATCTCTTAATGGATATATAATTAAAAAATAGAACATCCAAAGACAAAGAATATTGTGTTTCTGGAAGAAAGTCCTTAGAAAGGAAAAACCCACTTTGAAAGTTATCTCAATCCCAACAAAAACCATTAAAATTGTTTATTTCCACTAAATTGGGATTATTTTAATAAACCCCAAATCTAATTGTTTTCACAAAGGTGATATTTTTTTAATAGACCTCAAACGCTATCAATTTTCTTGAAGAATTAGGTATTTTGTATATACCTCTCATGAGTTGGAGAGATGTCCTCATTCTCCTCATGTATTTTTACCCTACAATTTACCACAATATTAAATTTTCACATCAAGTGGGGATTGAATTACACTCTTATGTGCCATAGATATTTCCCAGTGGGCTCCAAATCCTCTCCTATGTCTCCTCTATCTCCTTTATCTTTTTCAAACTAGAAAGGTTCAATTATTATGTCTCCTCTAACATGGTTTTTGTCCTCATCCTCATAGGTAGATGGGATCCATGATATGAAAATGTCTCCTCCTCATACTCTCCTCCTCATAAAACTTTCACTGCAATTGGTACTGCAACTAGTGCTACAACTGACACTACAACTGATGCTACTACTGACACTGTAACTAGCATTGTAACTGCAACTGGCACTATAATTACATGCAAGGAATCTTGAATTTTTGAGAAATTACATGCAATGTATATTCAATTTTTGAGGAATTACATGCAAAGGGACACACTATTTCTAATGTTCTTACTCTCCTTCTGCATTCTTAGAGGTAATTTTCTAGCACTTTATAATTTTGAATTGACCAATTTAGATCTAGTTTATGAACAAAATTGTAAATAAGGCTCGGTAATTTAATAATTCATCAAAAATATAGTTCCTTATTTGAGTGGAACATGAAAGTAAACTAAACCAAATGATTCAATAATCCTAGATATTCATAAATACGTGTACTTTCAATGCAAAATATAAAATTATGAAATGTATGTCACTTGTTTAAATAAATCATAATGGTATGCCATTTTCAATTATTCGTTCATGATCGACTTTTGACATTTTCCATTTTTTAATTTTTGTTTTTTTTTCTTGATTGAACTTCTATTAACTTTATGTGTGTTGCACATACCAAATGACTATATTGACAACTTATGACATCCAACTGATAGTCTTGAAATTGAACATGACTATCGGTTCGATGAGTTTCTTGAAAAAAATATCCTTTCAATACAATGGATCATCTTTCATATATAAAACCGTTATCATCAAAATCTTCTATTAAACTCATCTTTTGTTTTGTGCATCGCATCAAATAATATTTCACATTTTCAATGTTGTCTACAGGTGCAACCACAAAAAAGACATCTCCTGCAAATAATTCGATATGTTCCAACAAACAATTCATGTTAGATTAACACTCATGCAAATGCCATTAAAATCATCTACTATATATAAATTTTATATATCCAACTTACAAGTACATCTACAAGTTGTTTAAATATTTAAAAAATATATTTTCAAACAATTGAAACATAAAAATTACCTTCTCTAACAATACCAGGAACTCTATTGCCATCAACTGACACTATAGTTTCATTTGATTCCATCTCCTATGATCTTGCAAGTGTAATTTTCCCTTTTATATTAAGTTTGGTATGTCTCCTCTATTCCTGTGATTTGATCAAAATGATAGTATTCACTCTATATTTCTTTTTGTGTAGAGAATGTGTAATTCTCTGCAAAATCAACTACAGAAAAAAATGTCCCTAGTGGAAACACTTCATGAAATTGTTTGAATTATAGGTTTTGCCATCAATCTCTATGTGAATGTTTTGTGTATTTATAAATTTCTTCCTCAAACTTCTTCAAAAAATCTATCACATAGATTTTATCTACTTTCAAATCAATCCTTTTGGAAATAACATTTGAAGAATGTGGAATCGTGTTGCTGATACATTCATATCTCTTCCAATTGACTGTTATATTAGAAAATGATTGATCATTCATATCAATAGGATAATTTGAGTGAAACAAACTTATATTTCCACAACGATCACATTTATTTCCAACAACACATTTGTTTTGGTAAAATAATTCATCACCTTCTCTTTCACATATAATTTCATATATAAAAGAACAGAAAGTCAAAGGAGGAGGTGAACTTGGCCATAAAGTTTTACCAAAATCAAGAAAAGTGTCGTAATATAACTAAAATTCCACATGATAACGACAACAACAAGTGTCATGAACAATGATGGGTCTAACAAACCATGCTTTTGTTGCACAAATGTATTGATGGAAATTTTGACTTCTTTGTTCTCTTCTTTGAACTTATTGAACAATTCTATTTGTGTTATTGAAAATATATGTTCTGGATGTTCTTCATATTGTTTTCATGCTATTCTTTGTCACAACACATCCATTGTAGGGGTGAAACACAATATTCTGTCAACTAACAATTACGGGTCGATTTTTTAACATTTTTTGGAAGTCTATCTTTATAGGGTTTTCTAGAAATAACTGCCCAACAAACAAGTTCATTATTTGCATCTATTTGCAATCAAAATTTTCTATGCTTGTACAATGTTTTTCTTGAGGTTCCCATCGCTTTTTCCATATGTTGTGTCAAAGGATCTTTTATATTGATAGATAAAACAATTGTTTTTTGTATCACTCTACATGCAACACTGACATCTTTTTTTCGATATTTTCCAAAAGATTTTAATACACTAGTTATATTTTCAAAGACATTCTATTTCACCTTTGTATCTTTTGTTGACTTTTGAATACCCAATAATGATGTAGCTTATTTTAACTTTCTTGAATTTATTAGACAGAGTTGTAACATCCCGCTCTTGCAAGCACATGTTATCGACTTATTCTTTGAGGACACTTGTATGCAAGTGATCCAGTTATAGTACATGGTTATATATTTCGCTTATGGATTTTTATTATGATGTTGATGGTTGTGATTTAATGTTATTTGATATATATGTATTAACAGATGTTATTAACGAGTTTTCCCTGAGTATGCAGGACACGTAACATATTGTGGATGTCGATGGAATCAATGGACCTCCTTGGAATTGGTTTGAGTATTTCATTTATGCATATGTGACATATGGTTGTTTATAGTATGATTTTCTATATGGATCATTGACATTATTTCGTTGATGGATGTAGGATGATAAAATCTTGCTAATTTGACTCATATAAGGAGTAAAGGGGCCATGCACATAAACTAGATATTGAGGGAGAGGTGTGGAAACGTCTGTATCACAACCTACTATCACTCTCGTCGTGGCTCGAATTGTAGGTTAATAATTACCTAGTTCAATAGGTCCACGATGTCGTGAGGGAAGACTGAGACAGTCACTCACGAAGATTATAAGGGGCGCACAATAATATGGGGTCCTTATTCCCTAGAAGCCCTTAGTCTCTCACAAGATCGCCCGAATGGAGTGCTAACTCCAAGGGTTGAAAAACTACCAAAACCAGTCAAAGGCAAGTGGAACCCTTGGAACACGAAGTGCGTCTTGAAGGGCACGTCACAAAAATAAAACTCGAGTCAATAAATCTAGGTGGCCTAGAAAACCTTGAGCGAATAATTAAACCTTGTAAAATATTTAAGCATTACTGGATTTAATTAATTAATTAAGGATTGAAATTATTAATTGTAAATCCCAAGTGAAAGTCTAATCCTATTAAAAAATTAAGCCTAAGTCCAAGTTTGGTAAGAAGTCTATAATTAAATTATAAATTAAATAAAAAGGGAATGAGTAAAACAAGTTAAGAATTAAAAAGGGGGTGAATTATATTTAAAGATTGGCATAAGGCACATTTGTGCAAGAAAATGTAAAAAGGTTTTTTTTTTAAATAAGAAAGAAATAAACATGAAATAATGTGTACACATAGAAATGTATCTAAAGTCTAGTTAACACTAGTCTAACTAGAGAAGAATCATATTTTAACTCAACTCAGATTTAGTAAGGAGCCAGTCATTAAATGAGAATATGGAGAATAAAGAGACAAATATGAGTGATTTAAGAAGCTCTTTTAGGAAGGGTGAGGGAAATTGACTTTAATTAAAATAAAATGTGGAATTTCTTGTGCAACTTGGGGAGAGGGTGACAAGTCTAAGGGAGAAATAATTCTAATTATTTAATTAAAAAGTGAATTAATTATTCAAGTGGGGATGTGTCATTGAGGAAGCTCCTATAAAGCAATTGGTCTAAAGGGAAAAGGGATCACATAGATTATCGGTAAAGTGATGCTGCCGAATTATTTTTGACTGGTCTTACTTGTGAGAATTGGGATACCCATCTTGAGAGAGAGTGGTGGCTCTACCTTGCGAGGAAAGCTTGGCTCTAGAGTATATTCTTGTTTTGTGTGTGTGGTCCCTTTGTGGCTTAGGGGGATAAGGGGGAAGAAGAGTACCCCTAGTGTTCGCTGGGAGGTACCGGTGAAGCCTTAATGATTAGCGAGCGAAAGAAGGGAGGAGCTCCATTTGTAGAAGATTATCAACGATTTCATCATCATCGATTACAGTACTCTTATTGTGAATTGAAATCGTGTTAAATTTATTTGTATAATAGCGTTTCTATAACTTCTCCATAGTCGGTGATTGCAACTTTGAAACGTATCATAAAGCTCCTTGATAGTTCTTGAGTTCAAGAAATTAATTTATCATTGTTGTCCTTTAATTACTGGAATTTCTTATTTGAGTTTCTATGTTAGAGTGATTAGATTGGATCATTATAGATCTATTACTTTAGTGAGAAGCGTGGATTGACTCTTGTATTAAAGTTATAATAAATACAACTCAATTTGTGTCTCTCCTTTTGGTCTAAAAATTCGCAATCTAAATTGTTGTGTGTAATGCATTGCCTGTTGTGATGAGAAACGGGACGAGTCTATTTAGTAGTGATTAGAATTTTAACTTCTTTCTAAACCTTTGTTCTACAAGATTGTCGATCCTTGTGTTAGAGGGTAACTATTGTTATATATATATATATATATATATGGTCTAGTTCCATTTAACAAATTTTGAGACTAAGGGATTGGTATTTTATAGATTAGTTTTATATTATAGGGAGTATACGAGATGTATAAAACAAGCAATGGGTTCATTGTTAAATACCCTCCCCTCATTCAATAAATGTTGTAACGACTCATTCTTTACGTCTACCGTCACTACCCTTCAGAAATTATAAATGTCCATTATTGTCTCATCCGATTCTAATATGTATCTATCTATCACCAAATTCCATATTTAATCCCTTTTTAAAGTTACAATAAATTTAGACCCAATAATTAATATTGTTGTGTATTGGATCTTGTAATATTATGCTCTCATTCCCGGTTCCACCCTTGCTTTCTCTTATTTCCAATAAGGTAGATCGGTGGAACCCCGGTCATCTCGCTGGCCGTCGCACTACCTTATTCTTAATGATTTCAGATTTCGCTCAGATCCTTCATTCTGTAGCGCATCCCTTCCAGCACTACCATATCTCTCTAAATAAAAATTCGCCAGCGAATTGATTAAATCCTGTCAAGGTTTCCTGATTTTGTTTTTGGCGTGCTTGATTTCCATCCCACGCGAGTACAACCTGGAGCAGATTTTCACTGATTGTTAGGTCTTCGGGCAGAGACTTGAGCTTTCTGTGAATGTGTATTGAAGTAGCCACCAATTGAATAGATCTAATAGCATCTAGCTAGAAGGTATCTCCCGACTCCCCTGGTAAAATTATCATAGCTTCATACACTTTGAAGGACCGGGCTCAGAAGAGGACAAAACACACCAAAGATAACGCAGCTTTAGATACATGTGTTCTTATTATTGATCTTCTTTTTCTTATGTCTCTAACACTCAGGTATGATAAAGAGCAAGGGAACATGATAATATTTAGATACCAAATCCTTACCCTCTCTCTCTTCACGAGAAAAATCCCTTTGAAAAATCATAGTTCATAGAAGTGGGCGCAAAAACGAGTTATTGATTGGTATCGTTATGATTCACCCACACAGTAATACATTTAGTAGAATGCGTGGAGCATTACCCTTGGCAGTTTCCTGACAACAAAATTAATTGCATAGTAATACACTTAGTGTAATGCAAGGAGCATTCACCCTTTGGCATCTTCGACAAAAATTTAAATTTCCCGGAGAAACTCCTTCCATGAGTAAATGGGAAAAATGAATCTGAGTATTATCCCAACACTCCAATTCAAAACGATGTCCTTCCTCTCTTGATTTGGTTGATTTTAGAAAATAATGGTTTTATTATATAGCTATTACTCCTTGACGCATTATAAAAGAAATAAACTTGTCTTTCATTTCAGAATTTTGGAGCATTTTCTAATTATAAGGGATTCTTTTTCTTTTTATGATAAGGAAATAGTATCTTGTCGCTTATTGTTATTAATCTAAAAACGCACTTCATTTTTGTTCCAATTTTGTGGTCCCATGTAATGTGAACAATTGAAGCTTGTGCCTATTGAAGATATCAACCAAATATAAAATAATTATAAAACATTTAATTAGTACTGCTAGTGAAATTATTGTCATTACTCGCACAATTGTCGCGATGTTTGTTTCCACACCTTGTCGAATGATGGTAATTGCGTCAATTAAATGATATGCATTACTGTAGTGGAATGAGTCATAGATGGTGTTTGTGTCATTCATTTGATATGTGTTATTGTAGTTGAACTATTGTAGGAATGCATCATAGATGGTAATTGCGTCAATCAATTGTTATATGATATTGTAGTTGAACTATTGTTAGAATGCGTCATAGATGGTATTTGCGTCAGTCATTTGATATGTTTTATTGTAGTTGAACTATTGTTGGAATACATCATAGATGGTATTTGCGTTAGTCATTTGATATGTGTTATTGTAGTCGGACTATTGTAGGAATGCATCATAGATGGTAATTGCGTCAATCAATTGTTATATGATATTGTAGTTGAACTATTGTTGAATGCTTCAGAGGTGGCATTGCATCAATTAAATTGATGTAGTTTTGTAGTATAATTTTGGTTGCTCCATGAATGACTCATAACTAAGATTGATTGATTGATCTAGTTGAATTTCGTCTTGATTGAATTAGTGGGATTTAGACACATCCTTGTTCCTCGGAACAATCGCCAGTCCTGAGACCTTAAATGGTCAAAATCAATCGGATGAATCTTCTACTTGAGTATTTCTTATGTTTGCTGGAGGTCCTAACCATATAGGATAGGTTGGGCTGGTAGTTATTTTAATATTCAGTGACATGGTTGATCATTTATTTGTACTTTGCTTCAGTTGATTGTGATGTGTTGAACTGCGTCGCTATTTATGTTTATGCGTTGATTATGTGTCACTATTATTTATGTTAATGCATTGACTTGTGTCATTATTTATTACGATGATGTGTCACTTGTAATGATATTGATTTGTGTTATGAAAATTTTAAATTCCTAATGCAATTTTGTTTTTTTACCTATTGTACATTGCTATTTGTTGTCGTAACGGAGGGGTGTTACATATGGTATCAGAGTGGGTTCAACCCTGTGACTTGGGATCATTACGCCTTCCACTGTATTAAACACTTGATTAATAATTTATTGCTAATTAAAATTGAAATTTGTCCATGTAGGTAATCATGGTTAGAGGATGCCATGGAGGTAGATGACGTGGTGCTAGGGGAAGAGGTGTAACACCTCCTATAGCATCCATGCCAGAGGGGTCTACCCACCACGAAGAAGAACATGTCATTGGGTAGGAGCAGATTGTTGTGGGGGATGTGGTTGGTCTAATGAGGTCCTTTCAGAGGATGTAAGAGGCCTTGATTAACCGACTAGATAGAGATGAGGCCAAGGTGTCTGTACCCAATGAGGGGTCACAACGCGCTCCAACTAGAAGTGGTAGCATTCATAGAGAGCTCTAAACGGTTAATTTTCTCGAGTTCATGGGTGCCACAGAAGTCTCAACCACCAAGGCATGGTTGGAGAACATGGATATGTGATTTGAACTTTGTGACTACACCTCAAACATGAATGTCTGCATGGTGGTATTTCAGTTAAAGGGGAGTTCTCTTCTATGGTCGAAGACGCTACTACCTCAACTAAACATGGTCGTCAAATATGTGTCATGGGAACTGTTCGAGGAGCAGTTTCGAGAGAGGTATCTATCAGAGGAATTCATCGAGCACCAACTCAAAGAGTTTAATGCCTTACGATAGGGTGGTCATACAGTGCCAAAGTATGAGGTCCGATTCATGGAGCTACTTCGGTATGATCCACATATGAACATGGAGAAGATGAATGATGCAGGAGCATCACCCACGACAAGTGAGCTAGCATGGAAGACAATGAACAACTGGACAAGTCCAGCCGAAACTTTTTGAATTTTCATACAAGATGATGTGCCAATGTATAAATGATGCATTTATGAAAAGCACCTTTTGTATATTGTATTGGACTTTGAGCGATACTCTCTCGTCCTTAGTAGATAGGAGGCATTTAATCTAGTTAATGCTGGTAGATAGGATTTTAAATTCTAGATTTGATAGTTTAGAGTCCGAGAGGGAAAACGGATATAGACACCCTCATTGTACCATTGTAAGATAGTAGTGAATAATAGAGGAAGCATTCAGGAGAAGAGAAGAGAAAGCAGAGAATATCATATGAAGAACACCCATGTACAGGCATTTGAATTAATAGAAGGAATATTTGATTCAAGCTCATGGTTTGTGGTGTTTTCTCTGTGTATTGATGTCATGCTCAAGAATGTTTTCTTCTTGTTATGCATTTGCTTTGTATATGCTGTGCATGTGATTTCATGTTTCAAACTGAAGTCTAAAAGGGAGAGAGAGTGAGGTTCAATTGTTTCTCTATCTAAGCCAGGAGATTCCTGCAAGGTGTGCAGTCGAAATCATCCGCAAGGAGTGCGTTGATGAAGGCTCAGGTAGTCTAACTCTTGTTCTTATTCACTCAGAAGTGGATTTGGGTTGTTGAAGCCGTGAAAGGAGTGTGCAAGCTGAAGAAGAAGTCTCAGTTGTAAATCTGAGCAAAGGAGATCGAAGACTGCTGCTGCAGGAGTGCGCAGAGTCGGAAGGATTCAACACTTGGGAAGTTGTTGAATGTTGAGCGCAAGGAGTGCGCGCAAGTTCCTCTGAAAGAATCAGAGTGGAAAAKCTCAGGAGGTATAGCACCTTYGTGATATCRTYAAAGGAGAGCACWGGAGGTTCKTGTKCCGTRRAAGGTTTCARGAAAGAGTTGYAAGTGCGTTCACAGAGATCTCTTTTTTCCTAMGAGATTGTGGAAGCTGGAGMAAGWTCTGAGRAGGAACAAGGCCTTCAAAATCATCGAAAGGCTACACAGAAGATTTCTATGCTAAGAARTCYTCAAKAACGGAGGAAAGAAATCRACGGYSAGKATTCRCAGAGGAAAATTGYRAAATCCCRTCAGYCATTAGATCTCRGGAAAGTTGYGYAGGGTTTAAGYYCTAGTAKGCAGASGAGGAGTCCCRRARGAGTCATYGGGATATCAGAGTCATCGGGGTTTTGTTAAGCCAGAGAATCGAGACCTTGTGGTTCTCGAAATCCCGAGAAAGGATCCTAGCCGTTGATCTCGGCAGGACATGCGTCAGACATCAGGACAAGAGTCGGGATTTAACCCATCGGGGATTCCAAAAAGGAAGGAATCGTTACAGCAGGAATTGCGATCCGCAATTTCTTGATAGGATCAGAACCATCCATCTGCAGGGACACGTGTCAGGAGATCCCGAGGAGTCGGGGATCGAGAAATCAAGGTTTTCGAAGAAAGGGAACTCACGCATTTGGAAACCACGATACGTGATTTCCCGATCATCGCATAAGTGTGGGCCATTAGCGCCAGAGCAAAGGATAGGTGTTGAAAGGTCAACCCTCGCAGGGAGTCAATGACAAGTGGCATCGACATATCGGGGGTTCGTGAGTTGGAGTTGCAAGGGATTGCGTCAAGAAGTGCGATATCGCGAGAAGCGACATCCCGATAACCATAGGGTAGCGTGTGGGACCACAAGAGCGAGTGGAAGACAGGTGGCAGAGATCTGGAGATCTCACAAACTTGGGAGTTCGCAGGGTGAAAGCCCAAATCTTGGGAGTTTCAAGTCACGAGGACGCGAGGTTGCGAAAGCACGACAGGAGAGTATCGACGTTTTGACACCTCGGGTATCGGGAGTTGGAAGCTCAAGGACTTGGTGTCACGAGTAGCGAAGTCACGATAGTGCGAGGCTGCGATAGAGAAGAAGTCCCGATAAGGTGGGAGAAGGTCAGCGTTGACTGAGCCATTGGGAGTCGAGGATCCGTGAGGACAGTGGATCATGACAGCGCAAGTGTCGATTTCCCGACGGTGAAATTCCCGATAAGAGAAAGGAAACCGTGGGTGAATATTCATCGGGATTCGGGGATTTGTGAGACCCGATCCTGTGTTTTCAGGACTCGCGATCTTGCGAGGTTCGATTTCCCGATAAAACAAGGGAGATCATAAGGAGAGTCCTGTGGGTGTTGGAAAGTCCCGATAAGGGATTTGAAGAGCGTTTCAGCTCTTCGGGCCGAAGGAAGAGAAGGTCCTGAGGGAGCGGACGTGCCCTGGGTGGCGCGTTTGTGTCAGAGTGGTATCAGAGTGAGAAAACCTCTTTTCTTTATGTAGCAGAGAAGTAGAGAAAATTTCACCATGCCGCCGAGGAGAGAAAGACAATCACCCGATCCAGAGGATAGGGGGAACCGGAGAAGAAGAGGGAGACAAGAACATAATCCAGAAATGGAAAGGAAGATACGTGATCTTCGAGAGAGACTAGAAGATATGGAGGCAGTGCAGAGATGCACAACCAGTGCTGGAGATCTGAGTGACTCTGAAGGCGAAGTTGAAGTTGAACAACAAGGAGAAGTTGCAGCCGAAGATGCAACCAATGAGCGATTAATTAAGGTTATCGCCCAGATGAGTTCGAAAACAAAGATGGACATTCCAGCTTATGAAGGGAGCCTCGATGCAGAAGAGCTTCTAGATTGGATTAGGGCTCTTGACACCTACTTCGATTATGAGGATATCGAAGAGGATAAGAAGGTTAGGCATGCTGTCACAAAATTGAAGGGACACACAACATTATGGTGGGACGAGCTTCAAGCAGATAGACGTTGCAAAGGCAAGAAAAAGATTAAAAGATAGGATCGAATGATTGCAAAGATGAAGGTAAAGTTCATCCCAAGGGATTATCAAATCACATTGTTCAGGAGAATGCAGAACCTGAGACAGAAGCTGATGACAATGAAGGAGTATACTGAGGAATTCTACAAGCTAAATATCAGAGTAGGTCATCGGGAGATCGATGATGAAAAAGTTGCCAGGTATATGAATGGATTGAGATACGATATCCAGGACAAGATGAGTATGACAACCATCAGAATAGTGGAGGATGCGTATCAAATGGCATTGAAAGATGAAAAGAAGCTGAGCCGTAAGCCAGGACAGCAAGGCCGAGGTAGGAGCCAGCCAAAAGGTAAGTCAGTTGCCCAAGATAGGTTCCAGAAATCCAAGGACGACTGGAAAAAGCCTCAGACTAGAACAGAAAGAGGTGGAAGTTCGCAGCGAGGACAAAATGATGAACAACGAAGGCAGCATACGGAACAGGGCGGAGGATACGCTGATAATAACACATTTCCTCGTACCATAGGTAGAGGAAGAGGCAGAGGTGGAGTCATCACGTGCTTCACATGTGGAAAGAATGGACACAAGGCAGTTGACTATCCAGATAGGAAGAAGGATGGAGGAGAAGCTCACATCGTCGAGGCACAGAGGCGAGATGCTGAAGCAGAAGACGCAGAAGACGGAAGGTCATTGATGATGCGTAAGGTTCTCTTAACACCTGAGAAGGAGTTGGAGGACACAGCTCAAAGAAACAAACTTTTCAGAACTGCATGCAAGACCAAAGACAGGGTGTGCAAGGTTATCGTGGACAGTGGTAGCACAGATAATCTCGTTTCAACCGATATGGTGGAGAAACTGGAGCTGGAGACGACTGATCACCCGAGACCATACAAAGTTTCATGGCTACAGAAGGGACATCAGGTAAATGTCACTAAACAATGCTTAGTTGACATCAAGATAGGAGGATATAATGATAGAATTTTATGTGATGTTATTCTTATGGATGTGTGTCATTTATTGCTAGGCAGACCATGGTAATATGACAGGAACGTAATTGATGATGGGAAGATGAATACGTATACTTTGGAGAAGAATGGAAGAACACATATGCTACTTCCAATTAAAGATAAAGAAGTAAAACCAGAACCGAGAAATACTGTACTTCTCATGAGTGGGAAGGAACTTCTGGCGGCAGTAAAGAAGAAGGAAGATCCACAATTCTTTGTGGTCAGGAAACCAAAAATCGTTTTGACCAGCACAAGAGTGGATGATTTGCCAGAAGAAATTCAGGAACTGTTGGAAGAGTTCATTGACATAGTGGTAGACGAATTACCTCATTCATTGTCGCCGATGAGGAGCGTAAGTCACCATATAGACCTCATACCAGGAACTAGTTTGTCGAATAAATCCGCGTACAGGTTGACGCCGCAGGAGAATGAAGAAGTTAAAAGGCAGGTACAAGAACTGTTGGATAAAGGACTGGTTAGGGAGAGTTTAAGCCCGTGTGTCGTTCCAACGATACTCAGCCCAAAGAAAGATGGAGGTTGGAGAATGTGCACCGATTCCAGAGCCATTAACAAGATAACCATTAGATACAGGTTTCCATTGCCACGGATGGATGACTTGATAGAATGTTTAAGTGGAGCCAATTTTTTTTCAAAGGTTGATTTGAAAAGCGAATACCATCGGATTCGCATGAGGGAAGGCGATGAATGGAAGACAACCTTCAAAACCAACGAAGGGTTGTAAGAATGGCTAGTCATGTTGTTTGGCTTGACAAATGCACCGAGTACCTTCATGAGGTTAATGAATGAAGTGTTGAAGGAATTCATCGGGAATTTTGTCATTGTTTATCTGGATGACATATTGATTTTCAGTAAAACAAAAGCAGAACATTTGAAGCATTTAGCTGCAGTAATGAAGAAGCTACAGAAGGAGAAGTTGTTAATCAACATGAGGAAATCTTCATTTATGAAGACATAACTCATTTACTTGGGATTTGTCATATCGGCGAATGAATTAGAGATGGATCCAAGTAAAGTGGAAGTAATTAAAAATTGGCCATCACCGAGAAATATTTTCGAGGTGATAAGTTTTCATGGACTGGCTAGTTTCTACCGAAAATTCATTAGGAATTTTAGTGGAATTAGCGCAGCAATGATGGACACAGTCAAGAAAAGACATAAATATTTTCATTGGACTGAAGAGGCAGAGAAGAGTTTCAACCTGTTGAAACAAAAGATCAAGGAACAACCGGTTTTGGTGTTGCCGGATTTTACGAAAGTGTTCCAGGTGAAATGTGATGCAAGTGGCTTTGCCATAGGAGCAGTCTTGAGCCAGGAGGATAGACCAATTACGTATTTCAGCGAGAAGATGGATGAGGCAAAAGTAATGTACTCCACGTATGACAAAGAATGTTATGCTATCATACAGGCGTTGAAGAAGTGGAGACACTATTTGATTCTGAAAGAATTTGTTTTGTATAGTGATAATCATGCATTGCAGTTTGTGACTCAACAGGAGAAGTTGAATAAAAAACATGCTAAATGGGTAGAGTATATGCAGAAGTTTACATTTGTGATTAAACACATTTCGGGTACTACTAATAAAGTGGTTGATGCTTTGAGCAGGAAATGTTTGTTGTTGCAGGAGTTCAAAGTCAAGACTTTAGGCTTTCATAATCTTAAGGACATATATGCAACTGATCAGGATTTCAAGGAAGCGTATGAAGCAGCTGATAATCCAGTTCTCAGAGACAGAAGCCCATGGATAGATTATATGATCCAGGAAGGATTGTTGTTCATAGGCAATAAATTGTGCATTCCGAATTTCAAAGGAGAAGCACAGTGGTGGATTAGCAGGGCATTTTGGCTACGACAAGACATTTGCAAAGCTAAGCAAAGCATACTTTTGGCCAGGGATGTGGTCGGAAGTCAAGAGGTTTTTTGACAGATGTAGAATTTGCCAGCATTCAAAGGGCAGGAAGCAGAATGCGGGATTCTATCAACCATTACCCATACCTGAGAGGCCATGGGATGAAATCATCATGGATTTCGTATTGGGATTGCCTAGGACGCAAAGAGGACATGATTCGATCTTTGTGGTGGTTGACAATTTTTCCAAAATGGCACATTTTATCCCATGTCAGAAGACCAGGGATGCGACTCATATCGCAAATTTGTTTTTCAAGGAGGTCGTTAGACTTCACGGGTTACCCAGTAGTATAGTATCGGACAGGGATACGAAATTCATTGGACATTTCTGGAGGACACTCTGCAAGAATATGGGGACTAACTTGATGTTTTGTTCTGCCTATCATCCACAGACGGATGGGCAAACAGAGGTGGTAAATAGGAGTCTGAGAGACTTTCTAAGAAGCTTGGTGATAGAGCACCACAGCAGTTGGGACAATGTGTTGCCACAGGCAGAGTTTGCGTACAACGACTCAGTGAAAAGGAGCATAGGAAAAAGTCCATTTGAGATTGTATACGGTAGGCAACCAAGAGGAGTTTCTGAACTAAGGGATTCAGAAAAGATAATAACTAAGAGCGCAAGCGCTGAAGAATTCGCAGAGGCGATGAAAGAACTTCACAGCAGGGTGAAGGAGCGATTGTTGGAAGCAAACCAGGAATATAAGCGCAGAGCGGATCAACATCGGAGACAACTTCAATTCGAAGTTGGTGATCTAGTTCTGGCACATCTGAGGAAGGAAAGGTTCCCGAGAGGAACATACAACAAGATGAAAATGAAGAAAATCGGGCCATGCAGAGTCCTAAAGAAATTAGGAGAAAACTCTTATGAAATTGAGTTGCCAGGTGAGATCGGAATATCTCCGACATTCAATGTCTCAGACTTATATCCATATAATGCTGAGGAAGTAGGAGCTGAAAGTGATGAGCAACTAGAGGTTCAGTGGCAGAAGCAGATGCCGATTGCAGAGAAGCCACAGATGGAGCGTATACTCGACAGGAAGGTGAGCAAAAAGACCAGACGAAAGGAATACTATGAGTATCTGGTCAAATGGAAGGGCCATCCAGTGGAAGATGCCAGCTGGGAGACTGAAGCAGATATTCAAAAGCATGGGCAGACCGTGCAGGATCTCATGGACAGGAGCCCATGAAATTTTTCAAGCGGGGGATTATGATGCAGGAGCATCGCCCACGACAAGCGAGCTAGCATGGGAGACAATGAACAGCTGGACAAGTCCAGCCGAAACTTTTTGAATTTTCATACAAGATGATGGGCCAATGTATAAATGATGCATTTATGAAAAACACCTTTTGTATATTGTATTAGACTTTGATCGATACGCTCTCATCCTTAGTAGATAGGAGGCATTTAATCTAGTTAATGCTAGTAGATAGGATTTTTAATTCTATATTTGATAGTTTAGAGTCCGAGAGGGAAAACGGATATAGACACCCTCATTGTACCATTGTAATATAATAGTGAATAATAGAGGAAGCATTCAGGAGAAGAGAAGAGCAAGTAGAGAATATTGTATGAAGAACACCCATGTACAGGCATTTGAATTAATAGAAGGAAGCTTTGATTCAAGCTCATGGTTTGTGGTGTTTTCTCTGTGTATTGAGGTTATGCTCAGGAATGTTTGCTTCTTGTTATGCATTTGCTTTGTATATGTTGTACATGTGATTTCATGTTTCAAACTGAAGTCTGAAAGGGAGAGAGAGTGAGGTTCAATTGTTTCTCTATCTGAGCCAGGAGATTCCTGCAAGGTGTGCAGTTGAAACCATCCGCAAGGAGTGCGTTGATGAAGGCTCAGGTAGTCTAACTCTTGTTCTTATTCACTCAGAAGTGTCTTTGGGTTGTTGAAGCTGTGCAAGGAGTGCACAGGCTGAAGAAGAAGTCTCAGTTGTAAATCTGAGCAAAGGAGATCGAAGACTGCTGCTGCAGGAGTGCGCAGAGTCAGAAGGATTCAACACTTGGGAAGTTGTTGAATGTTGAGCACAAGGAGTGGGCGCAAGTTCCTCTGAAAGAATCAGAGTGGAAAATCTCAAGAGGTATAGCACCTTTGTGATATCATTAAAGGAGAGCACAAGAGGTTCGTGCCATAGAAGGTTCAAGAAAGAGTTGTAAGCGCAGGCGTTGGAGAGCAAGTTCTGAGAAGGAACACTTAGCCATTCTAAAGAAATCTTCAAGGAGGAGAAATCGATGGTCAGGATTCGCGAAGGAAAATTGCGAAATCCCGTTAGCCGTTAGATCTCGGGAAATTTGCGCAGGGTTTAAGTCCTAGTATGCATACAAGGAGTCCCAGAGGAGTCATCGAGATATCAGAGTCATCAGGGTTTTGTTAAGCCAGAGAATCGAGACCTTATGGTTCTCAAAATCCCGAGAAAGGATCCTAGCCGTTGATCTCGGCAGGACATGCATCAGACATCAGGACAAGAGTCGGCATTTAACCCATCGGGGATTCCAGGAAGGAAGGAATCGTTACAGCAGGAATCGCGATCTACGATTTCCCGACAGGATCAGAACCGTCCATCTGCAGGGACACGTGTCAGGAGATCCCGAGGAGTCAACGACAGGTGTTGGAAGGTCAACCCTCGCAGGGAGTCAACGACAAGTGGCATAGGCATATTGGGGGTTCGTGAGTTGGAGCTGCAAGGGATTGCATCAAGAAGTGTGATATCGCAAGAAGCTATATCTCGATAACCACAGGGTAGCGTGTGGGACCACAAGAGCGAGTGGAAGACAGGTGGCAGAGATCTGGAGATCTTGCGAACTCGGGAGTTCGCAGGGTGAAAGCCCAAATCTTGGGAGTTTCAAGTCACGAGGATGCGAGGTTACGAAAGTACGAAAGGAGAGTATCGATGTTTCGGCACCTCGGGTATCGGGATTTGGAAGCCCGAGGACTTGGTGTCGCGAGTAGCGAAGTCGTGATAGTGCGAGGCTACGATAGAGCAGAAGTCTTGATAAGGTGGGAGAAGGTCAGCGTTGACTGAGCCATAGAGAGTCGGGGATCCATGAGGACAGTGGATCATGACAGCGTAAGTGCCGATTTCCTGACGGGGAAATTCCCGATAAGAGCAAGGAAACTGTGGGTGAATATTCATCGGGATTTAGGGATTTGTGAGACCCAATCCTATTTTTTCAGGACTCGCGATATTGCGAGGTCTGATTTCACGATAAGACAAGGGAGATCATAAGGAGAGTCCTGTGGGTGTTGGAAAGTCCCGATAAGGGATTTGAAGAGCGTTTCAACTCTTCGGGCCGAAGGAAGAGAAGGTCCTAAGGGAGCGGACGTGCCCTGGGTGGCGCGTTTGCGTCAATGAAGTTCAAAAAGTTTGTGTTTGGCCTTAAATTCAACATTCACGCAAAGGTGAGGATCCTAATGCCTCAGACATTGCATGATGCAGTCCAAAAGACCCTCATAGAGGAGGAAGAGATGACCAACAGGGGTCATGACAGGACTCCTATAAGACCAACTGGAAAAATGACATTAGGTGTGCAGCAGCATCAAACACCAGCCAGACATACATCAGGGTATCGAGATACGTCGAGAGGATCCATGTTCACGACACCACAATGATCAACTGCTCAATAGAGGACTCCCTACAAAGGACCACCGCATCAAAAACAACGTCACCTACAACAACAACAGTTTAGGCATGTTCAACAAAATAGATATGGATCTCATGCTGGTAGGCCAACGACTTCTACTTCGAGGACTAGGAGTACTGGACCGAAGAACACATCTTGGACATGTTTAGAGCCACATTACCAACGAGACTGTCCCATTGAGAAGGCCAGAGTGGCTGGATCAACAGGACACACTACAATTGGAGATTTGGGCAAATCCCACAGTATTCATGCAGCGGTGAATAACCACCAGGATGAGCACCATTCCACTGTGCGCGAGACATTAGGTACCATCATCGACCAAAATTTTAGTATTTTGATAATCTCGGTGCTAGAGAGAGATTTATTTCTAGAGCAACGCTGAAAATAATTAAGGTAAAGGTAGTCGAGCAGGACGAGTTTAGGTACATAGAAATGGCTTCATGTGCCAAACAAAAGGTTGGAGGAAGGGTTGCAGACTATAGCATTGACTTGGGAATTTTTTTAACGAAGGCCAACCTATATGTCACAATATTAGGATCGTATGACATAGTTATCAGTATGGATTGGTTGGAGTCGCACGATGCGATACTCAACTGTAAGAAGAAATGGTTAAGCTTGATAGATGATGTGGGACAAAGAAGAGTGATTGTAGGAAGAAGCCAGGGAGTTTCTTTGAGGTTCATTTCTTTCTTACAGCTATAGAAGAGCATGTGCAAGGGATGTAATTTATATGCAATCTTAGTGCTAAATAAAAAGGGCGAGGTAGAAGGATTAGAAAACCTTACGGTAGTACGAGAGTTTTTTGATGTGTTTCCAGAAGAGTTACCAAGTTTGTCGCCCGAAAGAGAGTTGGAGTTTACCATCGACCTGAAACCTGGAACTGAACCCATAGAAAGAGCACCTTATCGGATGTCAACACCTGAGTTATCAGAGTTGAAAATGAAATTGAAGGAGTTGTTGGACTTGGGGCTTATACAACCAAGTGTGTCGTCTTGGGGTGCACCTATTATTTTCATAAGAAAGAAGGATGGGTCGTGGATACTTTGTATTGACTACCGTCAATTGAATAAGACGATGATCAAGAGCCAATATTCGTTGCCAATAATATACGACTTGCTTGATCGGATGAGAGGCGTGAAGATGTTTTCAAAGATCGACTTCTAATCAGTGTATCACTAGTTACGAATTAAAGAGGAAGATATTCCTAAGACCGCATTCATGACGAGGTTTAGACACTATGAGTTTACCGTTTTACCATTTGGGCTGACAAACACCCTGGGAGTGTTCATGAGTTTGATGAATGGGGTGTTCCGTGAATACTTGGACAAGTTTGTTCAAGTATTCATTGATGATATACTGATATATTCTCGGATGACAGAAGAACATGATGAACACTCAAGCTTGGTACTACAATATTTACAAGAAAAACAATTATACGGGAAACGATTGAAATGCTCCTTCTACCAATCGAAGATTCATTACTTAGGGAACATTATATCCAATGAAGGTATTGTTGTGGATCCAGCGAAAGTATAATCTATTATGGAATGTCCTGCACTAAAAAACGTACAAGAAGTATGAAACTTTATTGGTTTAGCATGATATTACCGACGGTTTGTCGAAGTTTTTTCAAAGATAGCAAATCCGATCCCGGAATTGCAGAAGAAAAATAAGAAGTTTTTATGGACCGAGTAGTGTGTGGAATCATTTGAAAGGCTCACACAATGTTTGACGACAACACCGATACTAAAAGTCCCCGACATGGACAAGGAATTCTCGGTATGCACAGACGCGTCCAAGGAAGGTTTAGGTGGAGTATTGATGCAAGACAGTCGAGTAATCGCTTACATCTCAAGGAAATTAATAAGGCGTGAGAGAAATACGCAACGCATGATTTGGTTTTATTGTCCATTTTATATTTCTTGAGAGTGTGGAGACACTATCTGATTGAATGAAAAATTGAACTAAAAAAAGATCATTGTGAATTGCAGAACATATTTACGTAGAGTGACGTGGATGCGTGACAAAGGCATTGGTTAGAATTACTTAGTGAATACAATTTTGAGATTACTTACATAAAAGGAACGGTGAACATAGTGGCAGATGTGTTGAGTCGAAGACCACGCATATTCTCGGTGATATCTCTTCAGAAGAATCTTTGAGAAAATATTCTAACTATACAATTTGACAATGACTGGTATAAAGAGGTGAAGAAAAATATGGACAAGAAACCATGATGGTACCCAAGTTTGAAGGTTATACATTGGTCAAGGATGGATTTTTAAGGTATAACAATAGAATTTACATACCTCCTAATGAAGAATTAAGAATTTTTATCTTGGGTGAAGCACACCGAGAAGTGTACATGGCTCATCCGAGAGTCATGAAGATGAGGGTAGACCTTAATCCTTTATTCTTCTGGAAAGGATTGAAATCAGACATAGTTAGCTACATGGAAAGATGTTTGGAATGCCAGCAAGTGAAAGTTGAACATAGACATCTGGCAGGATTACTACAACCACACGCTATTTTGGAATCAAAATGGGAGGTCATTTCGATGGACTTTATTTTTGGATTGCCACTAACGGCAAGGAGGCATGGCTCGATTTTAGTGGTAGTTGACACTCTGACGAAGAGTGTACATTTTATTCTTGTGCGTACGACGTATCAGGAGCCAAACATAACTAGATATTTTATCAGCGAGATTGTGAGATTACATGGCATGCCAAAAAGGATCATATCCGATAGAGGATCGATGTTTATAGGACGTTTTTGGACCAGTTTCCAAGAGGCCTTGGGGACACCACTGAACTTTAGTACAACATATCACCCTGAGACCGACGAGAAGACAGAAATAACGAACAAAATTTTGGAAGATATGTTGCGTATGTATGTAATGGACCAACATAAGCATTAGGAAGAGTTCTTGCCACTGGTAGAGTTTGCATACAACAACAACTATCAAAGTACCATTAATATGACATCGTTTGATTTTTTTTACGGGCGACCGTGTTGGACGCCATTAAGCTGGGATCAACTTGAGGATAGGGTCTTGGTAGGACCATAATCAATCCAAGAAATGGAATAACAAATGAAATCAATAAGAAAAAGGATTAAAGAGGCACAATATTGGCAGAAGATTTATTTTGATGCACATCGCATTGACCGCAATTATGAAGTTGGTGACCGCATTTTCTTGCGGGTAAAGCTGCACAAGATTTCAATCAAGTTTGAAAAGGGTGATAAAATTTCTCCTAGGTTTGTGGGACCTTTCGAAGTTATGGAAAAGAAAGGGCTCATGGCCTATCGACTAGCCTTTCCTGATTCTTTGAGGTGTATGCATGTTTTTTTTCATGTATCTGTTTTAAGACATTATGTTAGTGATCATACAATGTGATTGACATGAGTTCCTTGCATGTGTTGGATGAGGGTGCACTCACGGCGGAGCCAATCCACATATTGGAACCTCTCATTTGACATCTACGATGTCAAATTCTCAATCATGTCAAGGTCCACTGGGACTATTATATTCCACACTCAGCTACCTAGGAGGACGTATATGATATGTGACAACAATTTCCTTACTTATTTGATAGATTAGACATATAGATATTGTCAGATACTTTTATTACTGCATTTTGTATACTGTACAACTTCGGGACAAAGTTTAAAACAAGAGGGGGTGTCTGTAACATCTCACTCTTTCAACCACATGTTATTGACTTATTCTTTGAGGACACTTGCATCCAAGTGATCTGGTTATACTACATGGTTATATATTTCGCTTATGGATTTTTATGATGATGTTGATGGTTGTGATTTAATGTTATTTGATATATATGTATTGACAGGTGATATTGACAAGTTTTCCTTGAGTATGCATGACACTTGACAGATTGTGGATGACGATGGCATCAATGGACCTCCTTGGAATCTGAATTGAGTCAGGAAGTGACTTGTATTGGATTGAGTATTTCATGTATGCATATGTGACATATGGTTGTTTATAGTATGATTTTGTATATGGATCATTGAAAATGTTTCGTTGATGGATGCAAGCTAATGAAAGCTTGCTAATCTAACTCACATAAGGAGTAAACGGATCGTGCAAAGAAACTAGATATTGAGGAAGAGGTGTCGAAGCGTCCCTTTCATAGCCTACTAGAACTCTCATCGTGTCTAGAATTGTAGGTTAATTACCTAATTCGAGAGGTCCACGATGTCATAACAATAGAATGAGACAGTCGCTCATGAAGATTTGAAGGGGAACACAATAAGGTGGGGTCCTTATTCCTTAGAATCCCTTAGTCTCTCACAAGGTTGATTGAATGGAGTGTTGACTCCAAGGGTTGGAAAACTACCAAAACCAGTCAAAGGCTAGTGGCACCCTTGGGGAACAGAGTGCATCTTGAAGAGCATGTCATGGAAATAAAACTCGAGTCAATGAATCTAGGTGACCTAGAAAACCTTGAGCGAATAATTAAACCTTGTAAAATCTTTAAGCATTGTAGGATTTAATTAATTAATTAATGATTGAAATTATTAATTGTAAATCCCAAGTGAAAGTCTACGCCTATTCAAAAATTAATCCTGAGTCCAAGTTTGGTAAGAAGTCTAAAACTAAATTATAAATTAAATAAAAAGGGAATGACTAAAACAAGTTAAGAATTAAAACGAGGGTGAATTATATTTAAAGATTGACATAAGGCACATGTGTGAAAGAAAATGTAAAAAGGGGGTTTTTTAAATAAGAAAGAAATAAACATGAAAGAATGTGTACGCATAGAAACATATCTAGAGTCTAGTTAACAATAGTGTAACTATAAAAGAATCCTATTTTAACTCAACTTAGATTTAGTAAGGCATCAATCATTAAATGAGAATATGGGGAATAAAGAGACAAACATGAGTGATTTAAGGAGCTCTTTTAGGAAGGGTGAGGGAATTTGACTTTAATTAAAATAAAGTGTGGAATTTCTTGTGCAACTTGGGGAGAGGGCGACAAGTGCAAGGGGGAAATAATTCTAATTATCTAATTAAAAAGAGAATTGATTGTGCAAGTGGGGATGTGTCATTGAGGAAAATCCTATAAAGAAATTGGTCTAAAGGGAAAATGGACCACACAGGTTATCGGTAAAGTGATGATGTCGAATTATTTTTGACTGGTCTTACTTGTGAGAGTTGGGATACCCAGCTTGAGAGAGAGTGGTGGCTCTACCTTGCGAGGCAAGCTTGGCACCAGAGTATATTTTGGTTAGGTGTGTGTCTCCCCTTAGCAGATAGGGGGGCTAAGGGGAAAGAAGAGTACCCCTAGCATTGGCTGGGAGGTACCGGTGAAGTCTCAACGATTAGTGAGCGAAAGAAGGAAGGATATCCATTTGTGGAATATTATCAACGATTTCATCGTTATCAGTTACGGTACTCTTATTCTGAATTGAAGTTGTGTTAAATTTATTTGTATAATAGTGTTTCTATAACTTCTATGTAGTCAGTGGCCCAAAGGGGTTGGATCCAATGGTGGAAAGCAAGGAGTTTTTCACCATTGGGCAAGGTTCAATTCTCATGAGGGATTTACCTGAAGCCATGGGGGCACCTTGAGGTAGTGGTCGAATGTGTGGTTGCACCCAGAGATACTATATTAAATGGTATCGTGATCCATGCACACATAAGTGGATTAAAACCCACCCCCATGTCCTTCAAATTTTTTGTCCCCGAGGTGTAGGACAGTCAGTGACAAAGTGTGTTGTTAAGGTTCTCCGTGATGTTAAAGTCACCGGTTCGAAACCTGCGACGACAAAAAATCCATCCATGTTAAGGGTTGGTTTGGCTCAGGCCGGGTATGATCTCCAAGTGATTTTGATGACTTAGATGCCACTGAGTCACGGTTTCTTAGCCATAGGTTAATCCCACATGTCACGAACAAACTAACAAACAAACAAAAAAAACTTCTATGTAGTCGGTGATTGAAACTTTGAAACATATCAACAAGCTCCTTGATAGTTCTTGAGTTCATGAAATTAATTTATCATTGTTGTCCTTTAATTACTGGAATTTCTTATTTGAGTTGTTATGTTAGAGTGATCAGATTGGATCATTATAGATCTATTAATTTAGTGAGAAGCGAGGATTTACTCTCGTATTAAAGTTATAATAATACAATTGAATATGTGTCTCTCCCTTTGCTCTAAAAATTCGTAATATAAATTGTTGTGTGCAATGCGTTGGTTGTTGTGATGAGAAATGCAAGGAGTATATTTAGTAGTTCTTCGACTTTTAACTTTTTTGTAATTTGTTGTTCTACAAGATTGTTCATCCTTGTGATAGAGGGTAACTATCGTTATATATATAGGGTCTAATTCCATTTAACAAAATTTCAGACTAAGGGACTGGTGTTTTACAAATTAGTTTTATATTATAGGGAGTATACCATATGTATACAACAAACAATGGGTTTGGTCTTAAGTACCCTCCCATCATTCAAGAACTATTGTAACAACACATCCTTTATGACTACCGTCACTACCCTTCAGAAACTATAAATGTTGATTATTGTCTCATATGATTCTAATATGTATCTATCTCTTGCCATATTCCATATTTAATCCCTTTTAAAGTTATAATAAATTTAGACCCAAGAATTAATATTTTTGTGTATTGGATCTTGTAATATTATGCTCTGTTCCACCCTTTCTCTTGTTGCCAATAAGGTAGATCAG